>JANXJC010000037.1:22767620-22806341 GCA_027564655.1 Leptodon cayanensis | reverse complement strand
CTAGTGGGCATGGATGATGGTTGGACTTGATGATCTTGAAGGTCTTTTCCAACCTAAATGATTCTATGATTCTATATATACACACACAAGCAAACCTGTAAGGAGACTGTTAAGACAAATAAGCTCTTACACTCCAAAGAGTTCTCTGCAGCCAAATTCTGATCCCAATGCGGAATTATCATGTCGAGTTTCCCAAATCTTCACAAAACACAAAAACTTTAAGCACATGACTGACAGCATATGGGAAAAATATATTTGGAATTAAATCTTGTAGATCATATTTGAAGGACCTTCTCATTGTCATTCTCCATGATCAAGGCCATCTGCCTGACAAGGAGTGGGAGGATATGGCTTATTTTAAAACTTGTCAATGATAACCACGAATTATCTGTAAAACCTATATTGCCTTGAGACTTTACCTTCCAATCCCAAAGACATTAGCTCGTAGGGTGCTGCCATTCCTATTTGGAGAGTATGTACTTTGCAGCAGGCAAAGATTATTCTCCCATGTTGCTCAGCACTGAGCACATACAGGGCATGCCACCACCATCGTGTCTCCATAGCCAAATGCTCCTACACCAACCAGCAAAGATACAATCTTTGTTTCCCAGTAAAATATGGTAATTGAGTTACTCTTATAGTACAGTACCTCAAGTTCTTCTCAGCTTTCGTTGCAATCACATGAATATGGGATACATTATTTGCTTTTTAATCAATACAGAAAATGCAGTTTTGAAGGACAAAACTAAATAAGTCAACACGAACCCCAGAAAAGTTGCATGTACGTGTATGCTCCAAAAAGCACCTTTGCTTAATATTGATGTTAAGACATGAGCAAGAAGTCAAAGGCACCCGGATGCTTTTGACAAGAACATCTAGTTAAATTAACATAAAAACTCTGTAGTTGAGAAAGTCGTCTCTGTGTGTGCTGAAGCCATTTGCAACCAAGCAAAATTACAAATCCACCACTTGGTTCTTCAGCCTTTCTTTGAAGCCCTTAGTGCCAATTAATCAGAACTTCCAGGCTGGACTGATGGAGCATTCGCCCAAGCAGTACTGCAACTTCTGCTTTTGGGGGGTGTTATAAAAAACATCGAACTACCTAGCTTAGTCCTCTCTCTGGTCACGGTCAGTAACCCAGCATCATCAGGCTCTAACAGTTTCACTTCAGAAGTCTGCAGAGAGGGGACTAAGCTTCTCCTCTTTCAACTGGTTACATTCTAATAATACTGAGATTTGTTCTTGTTTCTTCGAAAATAAAATGCAGCTTTATGCCATAAGGAGCAGTCGTGGACTGGAATCCGTAACACAAAGCAATCCTTTTCTACTGAGCCCCTACCCTGGTCCCAGAGCCTGCCAGGCCACCATCAGCCTGAACTGCTGCTTTTTGGGGTTGTTTGGAGTTAACTGGTGCTGGCTAGAGATCATGCACTGCTCTGAAGGGGAGGGAAAGGATTTTTGTAGATATAGCTAAGATTTTCTCCTTTTCAGGATGGGTGCTCCCTCATCCAGCTCTCCCACTTCCTCATGCCTACAAGTTCTGTGTTTATTTTTTCCTTGTATAATTTTTAACCTCAATGAATAAAAGGGCTGACACTCACTAAATACAAGGTCTAAGTGCTACCAGATTGCTCTTGCATAGCAAAGCATTCTGTACCCTTAATAAAATCTGACTCGGAGATAATTTGTTCTTGTTAAAGCAGAAGAGGATCCTGTAGCAGCATTTTCTACCAATGTCACGGTTTCTCTGCTGTCAGTAGAGCTTGGAGGTGATTTCTTATTCTGAAAATCTGACTGAGAGCTACAGAAAGACTCTTCAACCAAAATAACAAGGAGTTATGTTTTCATTGAACTTCTGTATATTATATAATCAAAACAGATGATAATTGCCAACACCGAGAACTCAGCATTGATTATTTTTGTAAATTAGGTATGAAGGAAGTGTTAGTCCTAACACATAAGTAACTCTCTTACTTGACTGAATAATAAGTTGTTCATTAGAATAAAATTTTCAAGGAACACTGCATTTAGTGTCAGTCAATCTGTAATGGCTATTCTAGTGTTTGAAACATTCACATAAGACATGCCAACTTAAATGCTTTGACTTTCACAGCAAGATAACAAGAGCTACCGAGCTCAGATTTCTCGGCATCTCTCTCTGCTAGGCTGCATCCAGATCAGCTGAAGGTAGAAGCACAAACAGCTCCATTCCCAGTTACCAGCTGGCAGAAAGCCTCCACCTGAGCTTCCACAAAACTACGCCAAACACTGCATGCATTTTGTCCTTTACCATGACCACAAAGTCAGAAGTTTAAAAGGCAAGTGCAGTGCATAAGAAACAGCCTCCTCATATGCCATTTTTTTTTTTAAAGCAAATGAGAACAATCAGCATAGGTATGTTTACAAACAGTACTTTTTCTAGGCAAGAAACACAAGGCTTCTTTATACTGGTTGCATTTATTAGGGGCCACTAAATGCTAACCCAGGATTTTCACAACTCCCTACCCCAGCCAGTCAGTTGTCAAGCACGGAAACAAACCTTCCAGTTTATTCCTAAAGAATCAGTACGTGCTTTTCAAGACTGACCTCAAAGCAGCAAATTCCTTTCTGGATCACAAAAAAATGCAATGCAGTTTTCAGTATCAAGAACCTTCACCAACAACTCACTTGTTTCCTAGCATTTGGATCACAAACTTTAAAGTTATGCAGGAAAGACTGGAGATTTTTTACACAGACAAGTCCCAAATCACAAGAAGCTTGACAGATTAGCTATGGCACCTTGATCGCCACCCAGCAATGTGAAGAACTCAGCTGGAGGTGCTATTAATGCATCAATAATTGAAGAAGAGAAATCACACTCAGGTGTTGACACATTAAGTACTATACTTCATCTTGAAAGATTAATCTAAATTCTGCAACAAGGAGGACAGGGTAGTCAATCTCCAGCAGCAATGTGGGAACAGAGGAAGATGCGAGTGTCACAGACTGCTCACCGAAGACAACTGGCAAGGTCTGGCTTTCATAACAGCACATTTTTATGGCTGGCTATGCTGGCAGCCTCACCATTTTTCTTCTGACTGCTCTCAAACAGAAGTACTTACAGCATCACTTCCCTGAGCTCACAGCTGAGGAGATACCACCACTTTAGTCAGGACTTTTGCTCAGTGAAGAACAGGCTACCCAGAAAATAAGAAGTGAAATTATTTAACTTCTGGATTGACACTGGGTTCCTCTTCGACTAATGACTTCCATGTGGCACTTGGACACAGTACCTGTAAGACCTCATGGTATGGGTACTTAGCATATTTATCTCTTTTCTTCTTAAGTAAATAACCTAAATCGAAAATATTTTTGAACTTTAAGTCCTTTCAAAATATAAAACCTTATTTTTTAGGTAAAGTAAAATAATTGAAGCTTTCAGTATAACTTACTGCTATTGCAAGCAGCGGAGAACTTCATTCTGTCCTAAAAGCAACAGAGAATTGAGATTCTACAAAACAGACTCGCTGAAGAGTTTCACACAGATGAGACCCTCAGGGGTGTCACAGCATACTTATCTGCTCCCTCTGAAAAATGAAACACCTCATAATCACACAAAGTCAAGGGGTAAGACAAAATCAAATTTGGTCACATAAAAATGTAAAGGGGAAAAAACTTCAGAATATTGTTCATACCTCTGCCAAAGTAAAAGCTAGATATGGTTTCCTAAAGTTTACTGGGGCAGGCAGCTGGGTTTACAAGGCAGAAAAATGGAAACCCTTAAGCATAAACATGCTAACCCAAATCTGAATTGGAAAATCCAAGAATATGGATCACAGCTTCCTGCAACTGTGTGCCATATCAGGAATCATAAGCTACATGTCGCAGAAGCAAAACCAGGAGAGCCAAGAGGATCTGCTTGACAGCTCAGCTATGCAAGTGTCAGCACATTCAAGGTGAAAAATGTTTTTCTGAATCGAACTCCACTGCATTTGTCACCAAACCTTTGTGCTTCTACACATCCAGGACAGTCCAAAGCTAAGTCTCAGGAAATTCATGAGGTGAATTACAGTTGCTTTTGACTACTTACAGGCACTTTTAACCTAAACTGCAAGGCACTGTCAGAAGAGGTGACAATTCATTAGTAACTCACTCTGGCTAACAGAAATAACAAAAGCTCCCACCAAATTGGTAAACATCATTCAGATGCTTTAGATGCTCCTTGTCTAAATCTTATTCCCATGTACTTGGTATCTCTCAGGCACCAAGCAGTAAGGGAAAAAACACTGCTCATTACTGTGCAATACAGCAGGCAAGTCGGGATGGAGAGCTGGATGACAAAGGCTCTCATATCGGTACTGCCAACAAGACGCCAGCAAAGCTGTGTTTCACTAGCACGATCCTGCACGTCAGACTTGCAGAGCAGGCAGTTCAGCTTCCTTAGCTGCAAACTACCATTCAAGACCTACAATAAGAAAAATTCCATCATGTTGGTGACTCCAGAAAGCTACGTGGGCAATACAGTTCAGCCAGGCAGAAACATTGAGCAGGCTGCATGAAAACTTAAATTTCAAACAGAACTGAATAACAGACAGCTTACCTAGCCTCCCGCTCCAAATTTGCATGTTAAATATTTTTCTTACATTAATGCCCAAATAACCAAATTGCACATAAGAAAATCTGATAATTCATCACAGTTCCCATATTGCCAAGAAACAATCTTTGATGCTAGGTTACCACAGTTTGATAAAATCTCACCCACGGCTAGGTCAGTGAGCCTCAGGCATAATAAATGCACTCTCAAGTCAGGTGTTCTGGACTTATGGCAATATTTTACATTCCAGATCTTACCAACCAGCCTCTCTCTGAATCTCTCCCTTAAGTTTCTCAACACTTCAGACAACTGGTGAAAAGCTGAAGATGTCTAGTACCTAACACCTGGGAGACTGCTGCCCTCACACACAGTTTTTTTTCCACAAACTTCATAACTTTATCCATCTGCTTCAGTATTTGCATCCTTCTATATGAGTAAGTCTCCTTCATCTGCAAAGCACTCAGGCTGTACTAACGAAAAGCACAACTCTAGCTCTGAAGTTTATTTGAAGGTCCTCTGGAAGTACTTAGTATTGATGAGACTCACCAGCATCTCAATCTTCCCAGCTTACAGAACAGACTCTGAGAGCTTTTAAAAGGAACAAAGCAAAGTAGGTAGAGTGCACAGAATAACACAACAGTTGAGCTACCCTAAATATTAAGCAAGCCATAATTTTTAATAACTTTGCTATATTAAAAGATATGCACCAATGTCACCCCACCCCCACAATTCATCAAGGCATTTCACTCCCTTGGGCTCTTGTGACTAAGTATAATATTTCATTAAATATCCTGTTCATACTGGCTTATGTACTAGGGAACACACTAATTTTAGAAAACTGATTAGCTAGTTCTTTCTAACCGAATGTTATTGTAGCTAAGGTCAGATTTTGCACTGAAACTATGGCAACAAAGGCACAGTATTCTTTTGTCTACAAGGTTGGGGCTAGGTTTATTAACAGTACTGTTCTACTTAATAGCTAAGCACTGCTTTTTGGCAATCCCTCCCTCAATCCTACCTGAAATACCCTGAACTTTCCACAGGGGAAAAAGCTCAGACCTGCAAGAGCTGTTGAGAAAGAATTAACATTCAAACCAGTGCTTTGCTTTATTTCTTCATTTTTCTGACATGGTCACTACACCAGCACATTTCCCCTGTTGTCTTGCACAGAACGTCTCATCAGTACAGAACTACCACCCACACTTTTCAGATGGGCAAATGAAGTGCACAGATCATAAAACTTCACACTAGGAGTTCAGTTAAATCCCTTCTCACTCTTTTGCAGTACCTTAACCAACAGATTGCGTTTTTCATACAGCGTTCCAGTTATGCATATTAATGGCCACTTTCTATTTCAAAGGGGCTTTGCTCTGCCTTCATCTAGATGCAAAACATCCAAGATGAAAGCACTTTAAAACCAGAAGTTGGCAGACAGCTGTTTGACCACAGTACTCTCAGTACAGACCAGCATGCAAACGCAACCCAGCCAATCTTCACAGCCTGTGCCTTGTATTCCAAACAGACCCAGCTCAGCTCCTCTTCTTGTTCAGTATTGACAACTTTTTTACACCAAGTTAAACAGACCCTCTTGTAATCTGTGCCACGCAGACCTTTCCCATTACGGTCTCGGCACCACATCACTAGGACACAGGAAAAGACCCATGCTAAACCATATCAATTAAATCAATAATTATTTAGCCAGTCATTTATTCACTATTTCAGCAAAGCACATCAGCATCATCGAGTTGGGATGTCTTTAGGATGTCCTGGTGCTTCAGCATGCATATCTACCAACTGGACTACAAACTTGTCTTGCTTAATAGGCCAGTGAGGAACCACACTGCAATAGATGGGGCAAATTAAATAAAGCCAGCTTTCCGCTTCACTCTCCATGACAAAAACTCAAAAGCTTCCCTTTGATTCCTGCATCCAATCACTATTGGATTTCAAAGCAATGCAAGCTACTTTTGCACATTTAAATAATAAACTATAGGACACAGCAGCTATACAAGTTAGAGTATAACACTTATTCTCTAGCTGTGCTCATAAGCAGAAATCTCCAGTACCTCCTCTGCTTGCTAGTATAGCAAGCCATGTAAGTAATTATCATTGATGAACTTGGCACTACCACAAAACCTGTGGTTAAAAATGTCTGGAGAGAAGGTGTTCATGATGTCACTCCGAAGTCCCCAGAGAAGGAAGCGTACATTGCCTACCGCCCGAGCTGCAGAGAGGAAGGAGGCTTGGGTGAGCTCCTGTACGTGATGCATCAACTCTTGATTAGGACTCCCTCTCTCCCAGGGTTTTCCAAGCTTTAGTAGATACAAAGCACATTTGTCTGTTTGAAAATGCAACACTTCTGACCTTTCAGGTTTTTTGAAATACCTAAATGCCACAGTGACAATTGTCTATAACATCTGCTTGTATGTAGGATGCAGTGGGCTAAAGATTCACATTTTAGAGACAGTGCTCAGGATTTCTTCATCATATAAAGGGCATCAAATTCAAATGCGTACTAGCAGTTGGCAGTTTTCTAGTACAGTTCTATAAATACTTAGAATCATTCTAAAGGATTCCTCATCAAGGCAGTGAAAATGTATTTTGGATATTATAACTATATCCTAATTCAGCAAGATTGAAAGATTCTTCCTACACAAAATGGCCAATGCTTCAATTTTAAATAAAGAAATTACAGGCACAGCATTAGACTGTATTTTTACCACTTTTCTTTTCCATCGTGCCAACCCTAAAGTTTCTTTTGATTTTACACTAAACCGTGATCTTAGTACCCTTTTTGAAAAAGGGCTAAGAAACATAATTTTTTCTCTTTATGGCATTTTGCTCTTAGGAAATCAGAGAAATTAAGTAGGTGTTTACTATTGTTGCCCCACTTCCTACTTCTGGTATTCGGTGAGTATATTTTAGTCTGTCTTGGACATCTCAAAACTGAAAAGGAGTCACTTTTCTATTGCAAACAATTTATTTCTCTTCAAGGTCACCATGCCAAGCTTTGAACTTAGCACTCAAGCACTCTCAAAAGTTCTGCGTCCTACACGAATAATGAATCGTGCTATTTCATCTGCTAATATATGGTTATCAGAGAGAAGAAAGCCATATTCAGACATCAGTTTAAATATTCCTTAAAGGAATCTAGGCACTTAATTGATATACCCAAAGATTTCACCAGCATTAGAAACCCCCTGTTCAAAGAGAAAAAGGAGCCTAAACTTGGCCATGCAGCTTAGGTCTATCACCTTTCTTCTTCTCACCATCATTCCAGGAATATGCCCTTAACCCTCTGCAAAACACCCACTTGAACTCATCTAATATATGCAGAAAGTCATACAATTCAGACTATTTCACATCAAAGTTGAAAAAGCAATCTAAGCTGATATAATCGCTTTCACCAGAGTAGATTTGGAAAAGTATGCATGGAGAGCATATGGAGAGCAATAGGATTTGAGGCTACACACATATCTGAAGCTGAACACATGATACATAGAGGCTTATACCACAAAAAATTCTCCTTGATCAGTACAGGGGACGGCACTGAACTACCTCACTGCCTAGAAAGTGCACTTCTATATGCTGCTAATATTTTTCCAAAACTAAAAGGCAGAGGGATCTGGGTATTTGTTTTAGTTTGTTTTTTAATATTCTGAAGTGTTTGGGAAAACCATGTATGTGACCCTTCAACGGAAAACTCCCTTAATCTCAGTTCTAATGCCAAACTATAAACAAGCTTGCATTGGCTAAATAAGGCTAAATAATCCTGTATGCACGCAACACAACTCCACAGCCTCTATCAGTGCTGCATAAATTATATGGTTTCCTTCAAACTAAACAAAGCAGTAGTATATAGGCTTCAGGTCATTGATGGCAAAGCTATGAAGAACAAAACGTGCCTCAAAACATTTCTGTTAAGGAGAAGCGTACTGACTTTCATCAATGCTGAGCACAGTGCGAATTTAAGAGCAATCCATCAAAAGAATTGTGGCATGTATACAGATAATTTTTTTTATATGCATATATATTTATATATTAAAGCTTCTTTGTAGTGCCCAGGTAATTTCTTCTGTTGAAGATGAACCTGTAGTTCAAAGACAGAGACCCTCAGTGCTAGCCCCTAACACCATTAGACAAACCTAACTGAAGGCTTCGTGAAGGCAATATTCAGAAAGAGAATACAGTATGGATTAGGATCAAAAGAACAAACAGAATTTGAACTATTCATCTTCTGCTTCACCATGAGGGTATTTTAAGTCTAAGATATGGGTTCATTCCTTGAACATCTTGCCAAAAAAAGAGTGTTGCCCAGCAACTACTAAAACAATGTTTTGGAAGGAGGTAGCTGCCGGACAAATTAACCCAGTAAGTGCCCTTTTTCCCTGCATTTCATGCAGCTATTGCAAAGCCTCTGGATCCCTGGCAGACAGATATGCATCCCAAATAAGGAGCTGTAAGGAATTTCCTGAGAAGGCTGTCAGACAGACTGTTTTGGTGTAGTAGCAGTGTCTTGCATTAAGCAAACACATTTGGCTTAGCACAGCGCTAAGTTCCAATACAAGATGAACACGAATAAAACCTCTGCAAAAGCACATACAAACTAATAGAGCACAGAAGCAGCAGCTAAAGCACAAAATTATCAGCCCTGGGCTCTGCTTCAGCTTTGCCACTATTGCAACGTCTGACTTTAATTTGCAAAATAGCTATCCGTCTCTGTGCATTTAAGTACGAATGATTTCTAATGAAACACTGGTGCTTTTAGCCTAGCTAGAGGGTCAGATGCAGTTCATACTTTCCCCATAAACCCATACATATTAAAAGGATGTTCATTTATAGTCACTATTCAGATCCACACTCATACTGAAAGATGGCAATTAGACAGCAATTCCAGCTTTATAAAATACATAAAATGTTTTTTTTTTTTGTTCAAAGCGGTGCAGATAACCAAGGAACTGTCACACCCTTCCTTTTTTTGGAGACTTGTACAACTAGCATTTTTTGCAGGAATCTCATCTGTACACAGTATATTCAGACCAGTTAAGTAAAATACTCTTTTGCAAGAATTTTCGTATTAACATTTTTAAAAAGAAACACCCTAATGAATGTACTCTTAAGTCTTAATGTTTTGCAAGGCAGTTTTAGAGGACTTTTGAATTAGATGGAGCTGAAAACATGAAGGGCCAGAGAAACACTGTACTTGAAAAAAACACACACCCAAACCACCATATTTAAAGTGGATTCAGAAAGCCAGAACAACAAAAAAAATCCACTGAAATCTCACAGACCATAATCACCATCCAACCTCAAAACACTAACTTCAGGTGCTATCTACTTCTGATTGGGATGGGAAAAAGGAAGGAAAAAAAAAGAAAATCAGCCTTCACACCCTCAAGTGATCAAACTAATATTTTGGAGACCTAGAGGCACAACAGCATTTAATACATGAAATAACTACTAGTAAACACTCACAGTAACTTGAGGTGCTGGACTAAAACCTTCCTTTAGAGTTCTTTCCAACTCCAGCACTTCAGTTTTTCCCATGTAATACACCCTCTGAACTTTATTTTTTTAGTGTCTCATTTACACTTCTACACCACACTCCAAATCTTACCTGAACGCTATCCCATCTTACTCTCAGCTTCCTCTTGCATTTCATCCCTTTCAGGGCTCCACCACCACAAGATTAATCTGTCAGCCTACTTTTTCCACAACTTTTATCAAAAAAGCAAGCCCTTGTGTCCTCAGGATACCTCTGTACGTTCTCCTCCAAGCAGACTGAAAGGCTCTATCGCTCCCATCTCCGACTCCAGTCACACCGCTGCAAATCATTCTGTTCAATCCAGTTCATCCAATCACACATCAAGCTTGCCTCACCGAATTTTCCTTAGGACAACTTGAAGCCAACATTTTTAAAAGGAGTGACTTACTAGCACACAAAACCCACCTCCGTTTCAGCTATGAAGTGCTTGCTTTTAGAAACGCGTTCCTCAGGCAGGGACTATTTTCACACCACAAGCGGGTTATCAGCGTTTAGTGACAGCATATACTCATGGCTAAGTATTACTGTCAATTGCCTTTCGTATGAGAGGCTCCCTCCAGAAAGAAGGATGGTGCATACACACCACCACTTTGTGCACAGCAGCTCTCCTGCATTTCAAGGGTCTAAAGCAGAGAGGAAAGAGAAACCACCACCCTCTAGACCAGGGCCTTGCTGCTGCCACAAGATGCAACTGATTTAACTGTTGCATCAGGCAACAAGACTTTTTAAAACCTGGAACACCCATGGCTAACAAAAAAAGCAGGATGGATTAATTTTGCTACTGGATATATATCCTTTAGTTTCACACTCAATTTTCTTAGAGTCATGTATGCATACATCTAAAGCACTGAATCTTGCTTCTAGGTATCTCTCATCACTTTGATTAAGCGTGAAAATTATATTTACTACTGTTTTACATCTGCCCACAGAAGACAGAACTGCTCAGAGAAGCTTAGGATTACATTTCTTAAAAATACTACCCAAAGTGAGATCCTCAAAACTGGCCACAAAGTCACACGTTCAGTATTCCTCCCAGAAGGTGACTTCAGATTTGACTGACCTGCATCTGGACACCTTAAAGCACAGCTCGTTTGAAAGAGGATTCGCACATAGGTATAAAACGTGTTATAGCATAGAGGTGTTTTTTCCAGTACTGTGTAAAGCTATAATATAAGTCACATTTGATTCATTTTGGTCCTGCTCTAATGAGATTTTCAAAAGTTACTTCTCGGTTACCCATGCCAGTGTTTTGTACCTATTCGAATTCAAACCAAGCTCACGCTTCTTCTCAGGCCTCAAACTGCAGTGATCCTATCGGCCGTGATGGCTAGAATGGGGTATATGAAATCATTGAACAAACATAGGCACCACGTACAAAGTTTACTAGATACTGGAACATTTCCACATCAGTGGCCACCCCAGGCTACTACTGTACAAAAGGTATCTTGTGCTACTGATCTGCTCTACCTGTGACACTGCCCAAGGCAATGAAGACTAAATCTCAAGTATGACAAAACTAAATATTGGGACTACTGAACTACATTCATCAGATGCCCACGGTTGCTTTATATCCCAAATGTAAATGGTGTTCGGATAAAAGCACCTTAGGGAAGACCTCATGTTCCATTTGCAAGGGAGGTATTTTTGCAAGGTGTCATAAAAACACCAAGTAAGATTGCAGAGACATGTCTGTAGTTGCTGACCTTGTCAGAGTCTTCCCATGCAACACTCCAGACAAGCCTCTGGGTGCCTTTATTTCATAATTAAAAAAAAAAGGGGTATTTTCCATTTGTGTTGAAGATAGTGCGATAAACTTCATTATTACTTCTTCTGAACTTATTTATCGTGGAAAGCATTTTATCTTAGACTACACTTATAAAGCATGGTTATAAATAACAGAAATGCCTGCTGAAATTTTATGACTTCTGTTGCCTTTTACCATTGAGCATAAACTTCCCCATGAGAGCTGTAGTGAAGTAACTACGAAGGTTGGAAAAGGTTCACACCATTCCTTCTCCATGTATAAATTATAAGCAATATGAGAACATTTACAATGCCTAACCACAATGTTTTATGTCAGACAAATGTGTCTCTGTACTTGCAGTCCCTAAACTGTGCTAGCAAGAATTGCCTTTTTCTCATTCTTTTCCCCCCTCTCTCCTCCTGCCTCCTTCTACACCCAGCAGTCTCAGTCAAACCTGGCTTTATCCTTTCATATGATTTTAACGTCAAGAAATGCCTAGAGTCAGGGCTCTAGTTCACATAAAACCATTGTTGTTCTTCTGGAGAGCTTAACATTGAATGCTAAAACTTCCCCAGGTTGCCTCTTTAGTATCTGAATCATCAGCTATTTAGTTTTCTGGTAAAAAGGGAGAAAAACCAACAAGAACTCACAGACTTCAGCAATATTCTAAAAACAGAATTTTTCATTATATGAGACATCTTCATGTCATGACAAAAAACAAAAAAACCCCAAACAGTGGCAAATAAAACTAGCAGTACAGAAGGCATATGATTTTCAAGGGCTATCACCTGCAGTCCTGGCCAAACCTGAATAGAATTAGGGTAATTCTGAGCCCCCGATAAAGGCAAAGCATAACCAAGGAAACAAGATTCATCCAACAAAGAAACAAGACAAACAGTTGCTGCTACATCTGAGGACAGCTGTAAAAGGTAGATCAAATTTTTAGAATATTTGGCTGAGCTATCCTTTGGGTAAAAGGTGCAACCGAGGGGTGAAAGAAAAAAAAAAAAAAGAGATAATTTAAGAAGGTTTTTCCAAGCAAAATCCCAGTTAGTGCTTCTCTTCCTGTTTGAGATTTTTCTTAAACAAATCAGCCTTAGCCAAACTGTGCAAAGAAGTAGGCATTAATTTCTTATCACTAAGCATAAGTTTCCTGGCAGAATGAAAGCAAAGTCAAACCTAGTTAATATCGAATGAGGTTAAACAACAACAGTTGTTACAAACATTTGCTCCTTTTCATTTCCCTCTTCTCTGAAATAAGTTTGGTACTGGGTAACTAAATGGGATGTATGGAGAAAAAGAAATGAAACTTACAGGGACCCTGTAAGTTTGGACAGATCTGAAAGCCAACCTCAACTGGCAACCCCATCTCTACCCCCTCACAAACCATTCTTTTTAAGTCCCACAATTCACTTCACACAAACATTCACACTTTTTTATATGTTTTCTTTTTTTTTCCCTCATGAGTTGCCCTTCACGGAAGACGATGACACTATATGTTTGTTTTTTTTTTTTCCTCATGAGTTACCCTTCACAGAAGAAGACGACGCTAAAATATTCTATAGAAAGCATGGAGGTCAAAAATAGTTACACATGATTGCACAAAATGAAGGACAACTTCCAACCAGAAGGGTAATAAGCTGTCTAACAAACTTACCTCTGAATTTTTTGGGTGGGTTGTTAAGATCACCTGCTTCTGGCTGTACAACACACCGATCATCCACAAGGCTGCAAAGAAATGAGAAGTAAAGTGAGATTCTATTCCCTTGCAATTACTTACATCCTTGTTAGCAAAACCAGAGTCGTTTATTTGCAATGTTTTATCCGAGTGGCCACTTCAGCAGAAGACATTCCCCAAATGCCAACTTATGCCAAATCTTTCTAAGAAGCATGCAGCTAATTTTTACTGTTGCCCAGAGCTATGCTCCTGGATAGGTGGGACAATAAATAAGTCATTGCTCCTGTATACTGCATCATCTTTATGTCCCCTCCTTGAGGTGCAGACAGAACAGCCCATATTCTAGTTAGGTGAGAGACAACCTTAGAACAATTATTGCCTCTTGGACAGATTTGAATAACGTTGCAAATGGGTTTATATGAAGGGTAGAGAACAGGAAAATATGACGACTATGCAAACTGGACACTGACCCTATGACTCCTCAAGTATGAAGAAAAGGCAGAAACAATAACTGCCACAATAAAAATTGACTCCCAAGAGAAAGGAAGGCATGAATATACCCTCCTGCTTACCAGTCACAAACACGAGATAAGTCAAGGGATCAAACTAACCTCCTCCTGTTCTACCAGGAAGGAGGTGAATTGGACAGGTGAACCCAAGAGATTCCAATAGGGAATGCCAGGACAGAGCTTCCTGTGAATACGCATGAGCAAAAAACCCACAGGGCCAATTTGAATCCCACAGAATAAAAAAAAAAAATAGTTAAGATGCACCTGTCACCAGTGCTCTGCCCTTAGCACGCTTTGGATCAACATGGAATCGCACTTTTACCAAACACTATTTCCAAATTGTGAAAATGCAACTGTAACCAAATACTTTGTAGTTTCTGATTTGACCCTAAATGATTCAATTTGGCCCCTTAAAACCAATCTGTCAAAGAGGCCTTCTACACAAAAGTAGAAAGTAAAACTCCAAGGTCTTAAAGGTTTGAGAGGTCCATTCTCATGCAGAATCAACTTGAGAAAGATTGAGACCTAGAATATGAGAGTTGTTCCTTGCAGAGGCTGGTTACATGCAGGGAGCATCTTGAGACAACAATTATGGAAAATAATGAAGTGCATAAAAATTAAGAGATCAGAGAGACTAAGTGGACTCAACAGTTCTATGCATCTAAAATTTGCATATGCAAACATTCAGAGTAAATCGCTTTTTCCCCATGGATTTTCTCCCTATTCAGTATTATATATACATATATGTGCTCCAACAAGAATGGTAGTATTAGTATTTGAGCTGACTGAAACACCTGCTTCTAGTAAACAAAGGGCCAAAAAAATATCAAGTCAAATGGGTTACTCTGATCATCCCACACAGAGATAATCTCAGTGCAATATATCCCTCTCATCCTGAGATTAAATTGAAAGTAAAGAGGAACTTCCCAAACTACTAAGAAAAAAATTTTACACGGTGAAAAACACAAAAGAGGATATATTGTACACCGGTAATCATAATGATGACAGCACTGAGTTTGGGAAACAGCAAGAGTAAAGTCCTGATTAAGCAACAGTCATGTCATAGGAATATTAAATAGGAACATTATTCAAAGATTTAGAACGACATTAGAATGTATAGTGGTATCTGCTTCTCAACCTTCATTAAGCACATGAACAAGTCATTACACATTGTTATGACATAAGACTGTCAAAACTCCACATGGTATAGAGTACAGTTAAACTGAATCTTTCCTTTTGCTTAATTTTCTCCAGGACAAAGGCTAAATTAAATATGGGACAAAACTAATTTGATTATGAAGGCTTATTAAGATGATAATGCATTTCATGTTTCACATAGCAATTGGGATTTCTGGCTTAAATTACGCTCAGAAGATGTGTGGCCATTATATAATGCAGTTACCTTAAAACAGTACTAATCAAATCAAAGAGGATGCTTGTAACACTAGGGGATCTTTAGAACTGCCATGAGAACATCTCATCAAGCCTAGAAAACACATGTGCTTAGGGCCTGTAATGTCTAAAAGGACTACCCATGGTGAAAAATATCTGCTCAGCAATGCCATCAAAAGCCACAGCCACCGCATAATGTTCATCATGCACTGTATGGGATTAAACATAACATAACAACTTTCTACTTGTTCTGGAATTATTTACTGCCAAACTTGCTTCAATACTAGGAAGAAAAAAAATAGCCAAATGTATAGTATCGCTTAATTCATTTTGCCAGTTTTCAGCAGATAGTATTTGGCCAGTTACACAGCTGATCAAATACTGCAGAGTGTACATGTCATATTTGACGAGTACCTGGGAAATTTGTCAAATACATTCGCCAAATACTATTCGACCAACCCTACTTACTACATCCCTTGCTTTTATCATACCTTCTTTCCCTTCTGGCAGCATCCCATATTTTCTTCTCTTTCCTATAATAGATCATGGTGCATCTTCAGTGTCTGCTTCCTTCTCTGCCCCCTTATTTTCCAGAATCCTAATAGCTAGAGGACTAAACCTACAAGTTAGTTTGGAGTCACTCAGATGAGATTCCAGCCCATCGTTTCCTGCCGAGAGACTTACCAGGATGCTGTCTTTGTACCCTGCTTGGGAGCTCCATTTATCAGATGCATCTGGACAGTAGGCATCAAAAAATTTGCTGTCACTGTACCCACCCTGAGGCCCTTACGGCTACTGGAAATGAGAAAGAGCATGTTGTGTGCGTGCCCACTCACCACATCATCAAGCTTCCTGGTTGCTTCTTTGCTACTCATTCAGTATTGAAGTACCACAGCAATGTGTCATGCATGCTACTTCCCTCCCTCTAATTTCTCACTGCTTCGAAACAAGGTGGCAGATGTGCTCTCTGAGCTTCTCATCCAGCCGCCTGCAAGGTCTTCCAAATCAGTACACAGCTCCTCTGCCAGCTTCTGATGTTCGGAGAGATTTCTCCTCAGCAGCAGTTGAGCAGAATAAAACATAACCTGTCACTCTTCAGAGCTGTATTTCAATTCCACAGCTTTTCTCTGCAAACTCTTCCTTTTCCTATGTGAACGGCTACTTTTTGTTTAATGAAGTAGCATACGCTTCTCACTGCTTAATAGGCACTCTCCTACAGAGCACCTACTCTGACATCTTTGCAGAAGAAAGCGCAAAGGAGCTCTGCGGGGAAGCACACCGGGGGCAGGAGCCGGCAAGGCACGGCTCCCACCACAGCTCTGGGGTGCTGACCATTGGCAAAGCTGAAGATTCAAAACATGTTCTCCTTTGCCTGGAGAGGAACAATTTTGTTTGTATGAGAAACCTCAAATACTGTAAGACAAAACTAGTCACAGTGGTTAAGTTAGTGCTGTATAAACGGTCTGGCTCAGGGCTTCTTCTTTTTATATATACATATATATATATTTTTTTTTTTTAAACTACTTACATTGCCTATGCTACATCCTTTTTTCCAATCAGCAGACTGCACTGGGGCCTATTCATTCCTGACTGGGCAGGGCAGGGAGGAACAGGACGGGACACACGGATGGACACGGGACAGACAACAACATGAAAATCATTTGCTTGCATTCATTCCCTCTACCCACACCTTAACTTGACAAGCTTCTTCCTCCCCACCAAGGACATCAAAACCACACCACGGCCATCAATATGCTCTCCATCCTCCCGACATCTAGCTTGCCATATCAGCTTTAGGCCATTTTTAAATTTAGGGCCAAATCTGTACATAAAGCTACCTTGCTTTACCCAGTATTTCCTGGGAGCCAGGCTCAGGATAGCTAGCTGAGTTCTGCTAGTCCTTCTTACGGATGTTTTTAGTACAAGAGAACAGCTGTTCTTACCCCAAAGTGCTAATAAATCCATTTGTTGAGCCCTCTGCATAGAGAGAACAAATATCCCCAATATGAAGGAAGCTCGACATCTTGTCAGTCATCTCTGGCTTACCGCCCCTAGAAGAATAAAGCACAACGTTACTATTTATCAGGCAGAATTTCTTGGTACAAGCTACTGGAGGTTACAACAACAGGATCCTTTGCTTTTGTTTGTTCATTTATTTGAAATACTGAACAAGTTCTTGCACTGGAATTTCAGGTATCAAAGAAAACACAGCATGTCAAAATGCTTGCTTAGAAAAATAAACTAGGGAAAAAAAGGCAGCTACTGGCATCCCCTTCCGTGTGGGAATTTTACTGGTAGCCGTATTTGTCCCAACAGATGCTCACAGCCATTTCGGTCCAGGCATACCGACCTGTTTCATCCCATCTGCGAGAGGGAAAGGGAGAAGAAGAGTGGGCTGCCTCAGTTTAAGACATATTATTTGTACCATCTAAATAACAACACATTTCTTTGCCAGATTCTTTGTCAGAATCAAAGGTAGGGCACATTTTAAAGGTCCTCTGGTGTGCTGGAGTGGTGCTCATGGGAATTGTAATGTAAAATACTGACATGATTCATGTCAATATTCTTTGGTCATGTCAAAATATTGACGTGACCAACACCAGGGTAGCCACCTGCTTACATCTGCAATCCCAAAGAGAGCATTAGGTGAAGACCCACTGAATATGATGGACGACAGGTTTTTTATGTAAAAGCTTCAAGATTTTTTCAGAGTCAAATACTTTAAACTATGTATGTATCAGAAAGCCAAATCCCTATGAATCCAAGAATACTTCAATCCTGTTTTTAAAAAAGATTGCCTAAATGTAACACTGAGGAGACAGCCACTTAGTGTTGTCAACTTCCAAGTATTAAGAACTATCCTTATTTTCTTTAAAGCCCCAAATCCCAGACCTAATGATACAGGATGTACCTGCCATTTAAATAAATATAGCAAAGCGAGTTTCTATCTGTCACAGCAACAAAGAGACAGACAAACAACATGAGCCCAGATAAAAAGAAGCCCAACTGAATAGATTTTTCAAAGACATCTTTTCCAAGGCCATTTACTGGTTTCTTGGAGATCCTCCTAAACCATGCTTTTTGATCACTGAGTTCAAAACGCTGAAATAGCTTTCTGTGCTTGAGGTTTCAAACAGCAGGGAATAACGCAGCTCTTCCAAGCTGCTCCTTCTCGCAGGCTGGTGACTCGCTCTGCAAGGCAGCCCTGCCAGTGAACACTGCCCAGGACCAGACTCCCAGATTTAAGGGAAAATAATTGAAAACACTTTCACCCTCTCCGACATCACATCCAAATCAGTTCTAAATGGCCTGCCACTAGCAGAACTAAGCAGCAGGAAATTACGCTCATTATAGAGCACAGCCCTGACATTGTACAGGGGATAAATATTCTCTTTCACTGAACATTATCTTGTTTACCAAAAGTGTAAGGATGAAGTTTATTAAGCAAGGCTGGAGCTCAACAAGGACAGATTCATGGAGATTTAGAAGCTGATGTTGATAATGCACTGCAGATACGAAAGTGCAAGCAAAAACCTGAAGCTATGCTTTTCTTCTGAAAAGCTGCAAACAGTTATCCCTCCCTCCTCACCGCCTCATCACCAAAGTATTTGTGGTAGTGGTAATAATGATAACAACTTTCATTATTATTGAGTCAAAGCACGTTGTAGATGTTCTCATGCCTGTAAATTCCTGTGTCATTTGTACAATTAAAAACAAGTTTGGGAAAAACAAAAGATAACGGGCCAAGTCCACATGCAGGGTAAAGAAGTCTCAGCTCCTCTAAAATCAAATCTCTGTGCATACAGAAGCAAACCATTTGGCTTCAGGTTGCTTGTTTAACGCCAAGTCCTTCAGCCACTGCGTATGTTACGCCGTCCGTTCCCATTCTCTTTTGATAAGTGGACAGAAAAACATCACTACCTATTTTAAGATACATGCGACAAAACATACAGAAATATGCTGAGTGACTGAATTAGCATCACTAGAAATACAGCTTTCCTCATTTCCTGACTTGGATATTAACTACGAACTTCATACTAAAAAACTTTTAAGACCTCAAAATTAAGCTCAGCCCTAAATTAATACAGCCCAAAGCAAAAGGTATCTAAGGCAACACAAAACATCGATACTTCCAAACGACCCCTTTTTACAACGGCGTTTAAGGTATCCTTTTCGGGGTGTGAAGGGGGTTACTTTACTGGACTACGTCATTTTTCCTTTGGAAGTGGCAGATGCTCACCACAGCTGTTCCCAAAAGAATGTGAAGGTCAAAGTTATTGACTTCCATTAGAGAAGAGAAGAACTTTTTCTTGGCAAAAAAAATTATCTCAGACCATTGACCAAAACCAGACCCAAGGATGGACAATCAAATTTCTGCATTACTTTCCAGAATATAGCCTCAATTATCTTGTATTTTCTTTACTGAGGAAGTTCCTAACATACCATGTCACATACCATTATATTGTCACCCTGACACACCATGATAGCGTAAACCCCTAAAATAAGCCCTTTTGCAATTTATTGATATTTCCATTAATAAAATGTTTAGCACCTTTACCTATAACCATTATATGGTTATGGGTAACAGATAGGTAGTTTTAAGTCTGGAAGTAGTTCAGGTACACGGCATGATGAATTTAATTGCTGCTCTGTTCACCAGGTCCTTTGTAAATTTTTCTGGGCAAGCTCGCAAAGCCATCACTACAAAGTCAGGTTCTGCTTCTGTGCACCCCAGGGTGCAGGCTGCCCGCACCACCGCTGAACCCCAGCCTCTTCCATTCCCAAACAGGAGAGCCGTGCTCCTCATGCTTCCTGCTGGTCATCAGCTTTGCGGGAGTTAAGACTTAGGAAAGTGTTCATCTGGCTGCAATAACCTTATTTTTTAAGGCTTTTCTCAGGCACGCAGTATTTAGCACTTAAGTCCCCGCTCATCCCTTTCTTGTATTCTTTTTGAATACTGTTTAAACACCAATCAGCATGATGTTATCTCCAACGCAACAGGAGATACTCAGACGGAGCGTGCCTCCACTGCTCTCACGAAGCACGCTACCAGTTCCAAGTAGGGTGAACCTCTTTGTAAAATACCTATTTATCCTAAGGCTTACCCACAGTCAAAGCTGGTATGATGAACACTGTCTACATCTATTACATTCTTTCATAACTGAATACCAAAAGTCAGTCCACTTGACATTTATCTTTAAACATGCTGTTTCTGAGGTTGGCCGGTGCTCAGGAACATGCTGAACTCACAGATGGAGTGAGGGACTAAATGACCCGACAGGCCTCCTTACATACAAGATTTACAAGTAAAGGGAATAATTTCTAAACTGATTTAACTTAAAAGCTGCTTTCATGCTCTCCTCACAAGGGACTTGTGACACCTAACAAAATTACTCCACTAATTGATCAATTATTTGCATTAAACACTAAATGATCAGCTACCACAAATTGCTTATTTCCCACCTTTGATGAGAAGGACAACTGAGGTATCTGAGACAAAAAGTAGAACTGGAAGGTTTTCAAGAGCAAAGTTTCCAGGTACCCAGTTTGAAAAGCTTTTCAAAACAGCTCTGTCAACATCAGCTGACCACGCTAATCCCCTCGAAATCAGACCTCTATGGGCACCTTCAGCTGGAGAACCCAGAAGTTGAGGCACTAAAAATCTGTCAACCATGCCACATTTACCCCAATTTAATAGTGCAGGCGGACCACAGAGACTTCAGAGAACAGGTTCCCACCTGGACACGTCAGCCAAAGCATCCGCACGAGTCCCCTCAGCCGGGGAGGGGATGCTTCCCTTCCCACACTGTGTTGGCCAAAGACATGAGATGACCACCAGGAGCCCCTGGAAGCGCAGGGCGGGAGGATTCTCACACACACGCTCAGTACTTGGCTCTTACGGCTAAAAGCACAAGCATGCTGCTCAAAAAGCAATGGCGCTTAGTAGACAAATACAAGAATTACACTGCAATTTATTTATTTTAGATATGTGCCAGTGCCAAGAGCAATCGATGAATACTAGAGGAGGGGATGGCCCTAAGAGAACTTTTGCAGTTATTGCTACGCACAATCCCTGTTTTAATAGCATTCCTACATCCACGCAGGAGAGGGGAGTCCTGCAAGAAACCCATCATGTTCCAGCTGTAACACAGCAGTCTCCTGGACATGAAGCATTGTCATCCTCTTCCACTTAAACACTGGGGGAAAACAAGATTCCTCCTAGGTAAACTTACGTGAAAAATCAAAGATAAAGAAGTACTCTGATAAGGAAATGATAGCAGCATGGCAATAATAGCATACAAGGCTAGCAAAGGTGAGTCAGGTTTCTCCAAACAAATACTACAATGGTTAACTCAGGTGGCAGCAATATCAACAGCAGCAACACAAATTTTTAAAATAACATTCTTCTCCCACTAAGCTGAAGACTCTAATTTTGACAGACAGAAAGACAGACTTAATTTTTAAGATGAGAAATGAAACATGAACTAAAATGGACTGTGCATTGAGAAGTAGGCTATTAGCTACTCATAGACATCAAAAATTACCTGAAAGATGAACACATTCTACAGTATTTTTTAAGCCTTGACAGCTTGAATTTAATTATGTTGGTGATGACTTCCTCATGCATATTATCTATACAAAAGTTAGTGTGGCTTTAAATATGTTTTATATACAGTTTATCTGCACAGGAGAATAAAATTAAGTCTCTGTTTAAGAAGCTACCTCCCAAAAAATAAATACAGTAACCTGCCAAATTTCACATGAATTGCAAGGTACTGCTTTACAAGTCATTTTGCCAGTCTATAGCTTTGCTCTATGGGACTGCATCTGAAAATACATTAGCCACACTGAAGCAGCGAATTAAACCCAGGAAAACTTTCTATTCACCTCAAGAGTTTTAGGACTTGCCTTTCCCCTACTACTCTGTACCGCTTTGGTGAACACAAATCTGTATCACAAGACCACGAGTTTGCTCTTCTGACTGAACAGAAAGTCCCATTAATTATGGGGTTCATTTTTTATTATTTTCTTGCTTATAGATTATCTTGTGCATATCCTCAAAACAAGCTGCATTTCATATAGCAAAAGCCAATGAAAAAGAATCAGTCTTGAAATGCAAACTAAGCACTTTGACAAGGTTTGTACAAAGCCCTTTACCACCAGCACTACCATTCCTCTCTGAACCAAAGGTGAAGTTCTGCAGACCCTTCCTCATAACTGTTTCCACCGGCTTTCAGGAAGATTGAAAGGACTCAGTCATATTTTAGGGCACAAACAGATCATATGCTTAGCCTGATGGCCTTGAATAAGCCTGTATAAGTTTGATATAGTCACTGAAATCCAACTCTGAGACACTCTTCAATCCATTTTCTCATGAAAACACATTTCATAATGGCAGTTAAAGCAGAATTAACAGTGAAAACACTTAGAAATCAAACTGACTGTTAAATATCAAATACCTTAATGAGACAGCTGCTTTTTGAAGATCTCAGAATAGGAAATGCAACTGCTTTGTAAACATTCAGGCTAATTTCTCCCATCACTCATCTAGATCTTGATGCTAAGTTAGAAAAAACAGGCTTCAGAGCAATGCTGAAAGTTTGCTTTCCTTGAATAGCAGAGTCAAGGCCCCCTTTTGAAGTCCCTCCTTACAGGGACTGTTTGTAACAAGATTTCTGCAGTATGCTTGCTATTCCTCATCTCAAGCAATTTAATGCTGAAAGGCTTTTCAGAGAATCTGAAGCTATTTTGCAGATACCGTGTCTCACGTGTCCACTTTGTGTGGGATTTTAATTCTTTAACCTATGACTGCAAATCCTATTTGTAAAATAAACGAGACCAAATATGTCTTATTGCTGACAGTTTGATTTCCAGCAACTGGGATACAAATTACTTAATCTTTTTAAGATGGTTCTAATGATGTTTGTTTTGAGCAAAAAAGCTCCTTGCTGTGCCTTGCAGTCTCATGATGTACTCAGTTCTCTATTATCATATTTTCACTGTGGTTTAGTGCTCAATTAAATAGAGACTGGCAATTTTATATGTACCATTACAGAAATTGGAGCAGCACTTTATCAAAGGTTTTTTCGCTATTTAGGTTGTTTAGGCAAGAATAGAATCTCAAACCGTACTTAACTGCTTCAACTTCATTCCTGCAGACAGGGAACACCACAGTGCAAGTTTAATTTTGCTTCACTTTTTAACAGAAAAAGAGATCAGAGTTTAAGAGTAGAGAGACAACAAAAAAGCAAACATAAAGGACTACTTAATGGCATAAGCTACTGCCATGCATGTGAAGAACCATCCAGAAATTAAAAGATAGCGGTAACATTACATCAAGACTTGATCAACTGAGAACCCACAAGACCAGGTAAGTCAGTGTGTTTGAATCAAATGGAATTGGGTCCTTAATATTTGTAAATTAGGCCAAGCAAGCTAACATTTTTTTAAATGCACCCAAACCCCGGCTCCCTAGATTTAAGTGAAAGTCCAATTCTTAAAAAATTTGGTAAATCCAAACTTTACAATAAGATTACTTGGCCGAAAATTTGGCCCCATAGGCTTGATCCAATGTTTCTCCTACATTTCTCTAATGATTTCTGTGGTTTTTTGGATAACACCCACCCAGCATTCTGTATCTATTTTTACAGGTGCATCTAACTTTTAAAAAAACTGAGACCAAAACCTGATGTTTCCCATTCTTATTTCAACAACAACAAAAAGACCATTTCCTCCCTGAGGGCTGTAAGAAGGATTCATAAGAATCCCATTAAAACAGCCAAAGCAAGGAGGAAGTGCTCTATTTAAAAGATCATTTAGTGAATAATCACTCTTCTGGGGCTGCAGGACGAAGCGCTGTCATTTGCAAAGCTTCTGACTTAGCAAATCTAAAAGCAGCTCTTTGCACACACCAGGGAAAGACAAATACAACAGATTTTGGGTAGCAGAGCACAGGCAGCTGGGATAAGTGCCACACACCGAGCGGGCCATCTCAGGGAAGTTTGTTCACTCCTCAGCTGAGCACCAAGTCAACAGCAGAGCGAAATTCTGCAGTTTCTCAACCACCAACGCTGTTTGTAGCATGTGGAAAACAAAAACAGCACAGGGGACCCATAGCCACACTGTCTCGAACGTTGGGATCCTCACCCTCGCACACTTGCAGTGGGAGGCAGCTCAGGAATTGTGTTAGGTTTTGAGAGGGTTCAGCACTGCTAATTTTATGCACATTTTAGAGATTACACATTAAAAAAAAAGTATCAGCACGGTACGTTTATCTACCACATGATCTTGTTTTCCATTTAACTTCAACCTTTCATGTCCAGGAGCCTGCTATCTGCCAACAAATTGTCATTTGATGAACCGTTAGATTAAAGAGGAGAAATGCACTTTCTCAGAGAAAGTATTTTTCCTCCTAACGCTTATAACGCAGCAGATATTTCTATAGTTTGCAGACTGAGCAGGCAAGATGGAGGGTGTGGAAGAGGAGAGGCAGGGAGCAGCACAGCACTACGACTTTCTCAAGGACACGCAGTGGGTCAGACTCAGAGCCCAGATTTGAATCCAGGTCTCCTGAATCCCCATCCACCGGTCCACACTGCCCCTCTTCTCCCAGGAGGAAAATCAGTCTCATTGCACATCTAATCAAGCATACGTTTCCCCCTTTTCTCGAAGGAAGTTGGTAGAGGCATGTAAATTCATATACAGCAAGATGATGGCCAAGTTAATTATGTTCTATTCATACTATTGCCACTCCACAGATAATTTTTTTTTTACCGTATCAATGACAAAGTTATTTAGAAGTTTCTATTTCATAGGCGCAACAAAAGTCAGTTTAAGAAAAAGGGAGAAACACATGAAGTAACTCATTTTGTTAACTTAAACCTCAATAAATCCTCAATGCAGGAAAGCAAACATGCACAACATCTTTTTCTCCTCAGGAAGAGCACCTGCATTTTTTTTTATTCAGCCAGTGCAACCAGACGAGCTAGTTACAGAAAATTCAGGTCAAAAGTAACATAACACGCTAGGCAGAAGTTACACTTTGACAGCAGCATCTTATACAGCAGCCATCAGACTGATGTAAGAAACGCAACTGATGGATCCTATTGACAGGCATCTGCAGAAAGCTGAAAAAAGAAAATCTATTAGAGATACACTGTCAGGGGAAAAAGCCCATTTTTTGTTTCAAACGAAGTATGACCTGACAGCATCTTTTTAACCCCATTAAAAGTAAGAAGCACTTACTGAAGTTGATACTTACTGAAGTTCGTACTTGCTGGCTCTAACCCTGATGGGAGAAGGCAGCTTAGACGTCAGCCTCTGGATGAGGCCCCTACAAGCACACAATGTTTTCCAGCATATTTCTATTAGAAGGAGAGAGTTGGAACATGCCAAAAGAACCAGGGCAACCAACGTCATGGGGAAAGAGAGCAAACTTGGTTTATAACACCAACGGGAGTTTGGCCAAGGAAGAAAAATGGCCAGGGAAGAAGAGGGTACAGAACAGTTCCAATTTCATTTTGCGTGGCCAGGTATCTAATGAGGCTTCACCACAGAATAGGCTGTCTCCTACAGCTCCGTTCCTCGCATCAAACCTCCAAGCCTCCTTCCTCACAAGACATACACTCTTTAGCAAATGCAATACTCCCTAAATTTACCAAAGTATTGTCCTTCTGTCTGTCCGTCTCACTGGCCTTCATCTGCCTGCATCTGCCCATCTCCCTCTGACCCAACACGTTCACCCTTCCCGTCCCCTACACCTCCCATTTCTCCCTTCGCCAATACTGCACCTTGGTGGAGGTTCTCTGGCCTCCATGGTGGCACCGGTGTCGTTTTCCACGACTGGGCTTTGCTGGATGTCTCCTGGTAGCCTTGGGTCTCCACCAGCAATGACGTTAACGCTTTTCTTCCACTAGCGAGTCTCTCCTATTGAAGGCTTCTAAGTCTTCTCTCGTCTTCCAGATGCAGGAACCCTTACAAGGGTAAGCTCGCTGCTCTTCCCTCCTAGACACCTCTGCAGGCACCCGGGTCTGCAGGCTAAAACCGAAGTGCCTGTGACAAGCAGCCGAAGAGGAGGAGCCGCTACCGGCACATGATGAGCACGTGTGGAGAACCACTGGTGGCCAGGGGACCTACTTTGAGCCCTGCTGATCTAAAAACACCCGATGGGCTGGGCTCCTTTACAGATGAAGGCTCCGGTTCCCAGGTTGACTTGTACATGTTGGCCCCCCCCAACAGTAAATTTTCTAGAATGCAAGCATGAGCCGTTCTTCTGAAGCAAAGGTTCAAAATACTGCACCACCTTATCTCAGAAAGAGCATTAGCAACTGAATCTACTTAACCCTTACAGACAGAGGAGTGGCCAAGGATTGCAGAGGTTTTTTTAATCATAAGTTTTCAATTAACCCTTCAGATCAAGCATCATCAGCCAACTCAGGTATGTATCCACCTTTGTGTCCATGCGTCTCTTCTCGGCGTGGGATGCAGATAGGACATATCAGACTGCAATCAAAACCTTTTTCTTCAGAAATCTTCTTGGCAGATTTCTGAATTTCTGAAGTGGACAGGATGGGCCAAGGCACAAAAGAAATGTTTGCAAACATTTCATATTAAACTACTACTAAACAATGCCCGTAAATTAAAAAAGAAAAGCCACAGCCCTTTGGCAGTAGCCATTTTTCAGCCTACTGTAATGAGAAATTTCTTACATATATATGCACAGAAATCACCATCTTCTAACTGCAGACATCAAGCACGCGGCAGGGATGAGGAAAGAATGAACAGTTTGTGTACATCATCACATTTGGATCCAGTATCCAACCCCCCTTTCCTTATAGCTTAGCATCGGATTACTCCAAAAGCAGAAGCATTATCTAACATCCTAAACCAGAAATTTGCTTCATCTGGAATTCAGTTTTCTCGGAGCTATTCACCAGCCTTTGATAACCTGTTCACCTGAACGGTCAGTGAGATACAAACGCTCAGCTTTCTGCAACACTCCTCACGTTGGCACTCTGGCACGTGAGGATGCAGTTACATTGCCACAAGCCGTAAATCAACTAAATAACACACACTTCCATGCACATTTCTAACACATTTTTCTCTCTAGAGGGTTAACTTGCTCAGATCTGAAGTGACATTTTATTCTCCATACAACACTGTTAGGAAGGAAAAAGGAGTTCTGATCTAAGTTTTGATAGGCTTAACCAAAACCACAACTATGAAAATGAAACTCGTCTGAGTTCAGAATCCACAACTGAATTTTGCAGCTTTCATCATTTGAATTACAGTTCCTGTAGTTTTCATTTTATCTTAAATCTTTTTCCCCTGAAGGAATTTGGTCCCATAAAACACCAACTGCTCTGAAGACTTGGAAATGTACTTTCTTAACAGGTACAGAACAAGCAAGAATAACACACGCTTCCTGCGGTTGCCTCTGCCCATGAGCAGTTGCAGCACCCTGGAAAGACAGTTCTGCCTCCATACCCAGCCACTGTCCATCCGTGCCAAGACAGAGAACCAGGCAATAATTGCTGTAGTGCTTTTGTAGTGCCCATTGGGAACAGAAATCAGAAAGCAATACTGAGCCAGATCAAAGCTTGTGCTGTTTGGCATCCTGTCTCCCGCAGCAGCCTCTGGGAGATGCACAGCGGAAGAGCACAGGAATCATTTTGAATTGCTATGGACACAGACGGGATCCGGCTTAGCAGCCCAGAGATACTGTCTGCTAGCTTTTCAAGTCTTCTCCTTTACAGCACCCAGTAAAGCAGTACCTACCTGTACCCAGCATAGGCCACTATATGAAACTGCTCAATGGCTTTTAACTCATCTTCTGTAATATCACACAAAAAAAAGCAGAAAAAAGGCTCGAGGCTACTGAAGCAACAGAAACCAGTGAAGGTGCTATCTCAGCAGCAGAAGACACTAATTTGGAGCGTACCATAAGGCAGATTTTTACGAAACTGGATTAATACCGCGGTTGCATTGTGACAGAAATGTTACATTTACGTAACTTTCTAGCAGCACACCATTTTCTGCCTCTAAACCCCTCTGGTCTCCATAAGCTGCTTTGGTGAAGCTGCCTTCCCTCACACTCACCCACAGGCGAGCGAGCAGCTCGTCTACCAGCTACTACAGAGCCACTACCCTTATCCCACCTCCCACGGGATCTTGAGATTGCTCCCGTCTTCAAGACATAATCCTACAACTATCTTATATTTATGGGGTAATAACGTCTGAAAGACTCCCAGTGTTCTCTGCAACTTGACACATCAGATAGTCCTAAGGAGTACGCTATGCACTGAAGAATTACCACGCACAGCATTGCAGGGGAACAGCATAGTCAACAAAACAACCAGAACAGGCTACACCTGCTCTTCTGACTGCTTCATCCAAGGGCAGGCACAAGACAAGAGCTCCAGACACCTGGGTCCTGTTTCACACCTGCTTTATAACACCAAAAAAGACATTTCACCTCAATACTGTCCATTTCATCAATTTATCAGGGGAGATTAGCTCGTCTTACAGGAAGCAGCTGAAAGGAGCTTCTCCTGCCAGAAATGGCTTCTGGACCACACCAGCAGGTATCCGATGAACCACCAGGACTGTTACCTTTCCCCAGCACACACACACACAGAGTACTGGAGGAGCTGGAACCTTGCTTGCACATTTCATCCAAAATATGCCACCCTTGCAGGTGACTGGCCACCTTCTCACCCTGCTACATTGTAAGGCTCATTCAGCATTGCCTCTACAAGAAAAGTTACTATAAAATCAGACCAAGACCTCACACCACACAACAGCAGGATGTTATGGTTTGCAAGTCTCACTCTAAGTTGCAATGGCACTTGTGAGCTGCCAGGACTTGAGATTGAATGATGGTGCCATGAATAAGATCACGTTACAACCCTTGTTCATAACCAGAGACCACAGCTGTCATTTACACCACCCTCCACCCTGTATATCAGTCCCAGTACACCTCCTTCATCCACTTGTTCTCACCCAGACCTGCAGCTCCAACAGCGGTCACCAAAGAAACACACCGACCAAGTGCTCACCCCTTCAGGGCTCTTCACTAGGGCCTCTTCCACCCTCCAACGATGGCCTTCAGGTCCATCGAATCTTAGAAAAATATACTATTTCCCACAGTTAAGCTCCACCCCACGATTGCAAAGGCAAACCAAAGTTACTCTTGCCGTTTGCTTACTTCCTAATTTATGAACCACCTGTAAGAGGAAACCAGATCACTCCGTATTTCAAGGCTTAATGCTGCAAAACAAGTGATGGGGAAAAAACTCGTCTAAGCAAACACTTTAATCTCAGGGTGGAATAAGGTATTTTAACAAGAAAAAAAACTGTTATTGACAAGCAAAAGATGGCTTAAAGAACACATAAAAAATAATCAGCTCAGCAAACAGCTTACTTGACAGCGCTCCTCTAACAGCTGTTTTGAAAAACACTGGAACTGTGTTTTTCATTTCCACAATGACTCCTTTTTTTGGTTTACACACACTGACCACTACTCATTCACACCACTTCAAGCCACTGGTTTCCTTAGCAGTCAACTTCCACATTTGTTTCATCAAGTGTCCTGTTATGCCAGAATTTTTGGCCTGATCGATGCCACTAGTTTTCTCGACACCCTGAACAACCTGTGTTGGACAACCAATGCTTTCCTACAGTCACGACGCCATGCAATACTGTTATTGTTTCGGGCACTGACCTGACACTGGCAAAACCACTGAGCATTTGGAACCTGGAATATTCGCTGTGCGAGGAAATTGGCTTAAAGTAGAGGTTCAGAAAATAAACAAAAAAACCTAGTGCCTGGTAGCCTGTTAACTGAGCCACAGAGAAACCACTGAGGGAAAGAAAGGGATACTGGCTTCACATCGCATCCCACACGCACGCAGCTGAACCCTGGGAGGAAATCAATTCAGATGTGGGCCTTTGGACTGGGCTCTGAGTCAGCAAGTCTTTTGGCTCAACAGGTTTGGAAGTCCTGGGATACCAGGCAAATTTCCGAGCACAGGAAAAGAAACTCAAAGACAAATAACAAAGTGCACGTTTAAGAAATAAAACACACGTGCAGGTACTGGCCTTCATTAATAAATAAAACGAACGGCTACCACACACGCACACTACTCCACACACAACTTCAAGCCACTAAATCTTCATAAGGCAAGGATCTGGACTGTATTAGCCACGTTTTCCCTTCTTGATTTGCGAGCAGCAACACCACAGCCCAATCCATCTGCAGTTGAGCAGGCACACACAAACTGTTGCATGGCGGGCATGGCAATACACATTTGATGCAGTAATTCAAACCTTTCACCTGTTAGAGTTTTTTTTTTTATACAAACTACTGTGAGCCAGACTGAACCCACATGGGGCAAAGAGGTTTTATACTAGAGGGGAAAGCCTGACGGACCCCAAGCCATTGCCGCTGCGTCGAGCCCACTGCTGCAGGCAGCTCCACAGCAAAGCCCTCCCTGCACCCAGGGTAACACAACACGGGTCCGCGGAGCAACAGGCACATGTCACCTCTCTGCGCAGTCAGAGGAGCCACAAGGCAGCCTTCGGCCCCCAAACAACCAGCGTAACTAGCAATAGCTGAGTTTTTGGCCTGAACCCGCTCGGAATTATGGCGCATCCCACGTACGTGGGGAACGCACATCTGCCCCCCTCCCCCGCGCTGAAGTCCAGTAACCGTAGTCCAGGAAACAGCTAAATATTTGGCCTTGTCAGACCAGTTAGCGAGACCCTCAGAAACATCCACCCGCAGTTGCCCAGCTTGTGACCATTTAAGAATACGATCGCCGGTAGCCGAGTCCCCAGCCGGCGCTCGCAAGTGTTTACATAACGCGAAACATCCCTTGCAACTGTGCCTCAAGGAGCAGAGCAAAAACACCGGCGAAGTTGGAGCGGACACCCCGCTCCACCGCCGAGGCCTCCTCGCCCGTCCCGCGGAGAGGAGCGGCGCCGGGTCCCGGCCGGCGACCCCCGGCCCCGGTCCCAGCCCGGGGGCGGCAGCGCTCACCCCTCCGCCCGGTACGGCTGGGCGCCAACGGGCACCGCGGAACCAAGCTGGGCTCCCCGCGGAAGCGGGAAGGAGGAGAGCTCTCTGCCCCGTCCTGCGGGGACTCCCGCGGCCGGGCATCCCCGCCGAGCACCGCTCCGCCGGCCCAGCCCCAGCGGCTCCATCCCCCGCCCCGCCCCGCGCCCGCAGCCCAGCGGCAGCCTGGGGAAGGGGAAGGGGACGGGGACGGGGACGGGCTGCCCCGGCGGCCGGAGCGGGGCGGGCTCGGCTCGCCCCCCCCCACGTCCCCAGCCGCCGCCTCAGCCCCTGCCCGCCCCTACCTGGCTCCGGTGGCGGCGGGACGGGCTAGCGGCGGCTCGGCAGCCCCATGCTGTCGGCGCGGCGCTGCCCGGTCCCGTTAGGATGGAGGCTGCGCCGAGCTTCCCGCCCCCCTCCCGCCCGCCGGCGCCTCAGCCGCACATCCACATGGTTACTGCGCTCGGAGCTCGCCCGCCGCGCCTTATATACCGCCGCGGGGCACTCTGGGTAGCCGAGTCCGGCCGCCGCCGCCGCCGCCGGGGAGCCCCTCACCGCGGGACTACAACTCCCGGCGTGCCCCGCGCCGCCGAGCTAGGGCGGGAGCGGGGCGACCCCCCGCCGCGGGGCCGGGGCGGTGCCGCGGGGGGCTGCGCCGGCCCCGCCGTGTGCTCAAAACCGGGGGTCGGCCTCAGTCTGGGGGTTGGAAACTGTATTTTGTCCCGGGGGGGTCGGGGGTTCGCACAGAGCTCTCGCACCGGGCGGGCGGTGGGAGAGGGGTGGGACAGCGCTGCCGAGGAGCAGCGGGATACGCCGGCCACGAAAACGGCAAGAAAATAAAGCCGGGAGAAATAAATCCTCAGTAAATGCAGGATTCGGCAGGGGCTGGGAAGTGCCCAACAGCGGAGAGATGACGCCGAAAGCCTCGCGCTTAAATGTAAGGGATTGAGGTTTTGCGAGATGATTTACGCACGCTTGCTTTCGCTTCTGGGCTAATGCAGTTATTGGAAGAGAAGAGCCTTTCGCTGCGAACGGTCAGCTGTACGGAAGCGGGGTAAACCGGCTATTTTGCAGAAGAACAGTTTAAAACCTTGAAAGTAGGGAGTTTTACTTGGTTACCTCTTCGGGTAAGAGCATCCGGCATAGGGGTGCTGCTAACCTTAAATCCTGTTTACCGACTGGCAATGCAACTTACAGCAGAGTGGCCAGCAGTGATAAAAAATAAGTAATATTTCCTTTTATGTATTACATTGCACAATTGTTTGCCCCTAAATATTAGTCAAGATATACTGTCCACGATCACACTGTAATTTTTATGCCCTCTGTAGGGTACGCGTGGCTATGTTTGGCAGCACAAGGTGCCTCGCAGAAGTGGATGCAATGTTTGCGCTGCAGAACTGCTGTATCACTTTAATTGGCTTAAAGTGAAGAAAACACTTCCCGCCTCTGGCTTCCACCCACACCTACCTGCTGCCGTAGGTAACGGGCAGGAATTGGTGTGTTACTGCTCCTGCCATGCTCATTGCTTGTTTCCCCCTCTAGAGCAGCAGAACACTGCTGGAGAAAGGGAACAAGTCCAGATCAGCCAGTGGTCCGATTCAACACAACCTACCACTGTACTGGTTCTTCATTAAAAAATAACATCAGAGGAGTTGTAATTATGGCTGTCAAGCAAGAATATGCAGAAGTTGAAGCCTGTTACTTAGGAACTTAAGCGAAGGTCAGTGAATAGAGTTCTATGATTTTCATAAATGGCTGCGATACTACAAGCCATTACTCATCAGAACTTTGGCAGAGTAATGGTGCCTAACATCATTAGGTAATCCTAATGAATTCTCATGTAATCAAATCTAATCTCTGGATGAGTTTAGTAGGCTGGGGGCAGGGAATGGCTAGAATGTCTGGTGCACTTAGGCAGTGACATAAGGACCATCACTAGAGCCAGTGGCAAAGAGCTTTGCCCACTTAACACCTTTCGCGGTTATGCTAGCTAGCGGTATGCCTTGAAATATCTTCACTACCGAGTGCTAAATAAGAGCAGCAGCAGTATGTTAAAAATTGCGTTTAATGTAAGCCATAGTTTTGGGGGATTTCCCAGACAGAGGACGAACGGGTGCCCCAGCCACACTCAACCTGGCAGTACAAAGTTCTGTGAATATGGGGTGCATAGGAGAGGCACAGAGGAGACCTGTGGACATCCTGCTCTATCCCAGTCTGCAAATCCTCAGTTCATTTTCCGAAGAGTTGCATACATCTCTCCATGCTTCTCCTACAGCAGTCATGTCCTTTGTCACCTGCTGCTTCTGCAGCCGACCAGTCCTCTGGCCTTGCAGCCTCTCCAGAAGGTAGAATATCAAAGGCTACATTTTCTCTCATGGACTACATTTGCTTCTGGGTCTTGGTCCGTTCTTCAAAGGCCATGGAGTTTGTGCTACTGAAGGCCCTTCAGCCAAAAATACTGATCAAGTACTGCAAAGAACTGCCTAGATTTGAAGGGGTACTGGCAAAGACAAGATAATCATGAAAATTTCCAACAGTAGAAAATGTTTCCATTTCTCTTTAGGAACTTGCTTTGGGATGCTGCTGCAGGCATGGTGAGTTCATAAGGTTCTTACCATCTTACAGCTTTAAGAAGAGATGAAATGGTAGGGCAGTCTGGGAATGAAAAAATTCACACTCAGAAGTACCATCGAGTTATCTCTTAAAGCAGCTGTTTCACTGACAATATGAACTACAGCAGGTGTCCCCCGAGATGGGGAATAGAGTCCTATTCACTCAGTAGCAAACAAGGGGTTGTGCTTAGATCACACACACATACACAAAGAGGGTCTAAGGAATGAGAACTGTTCAAGAATTCAGAGAGGAAACAGTGAAAAGAATACTACTTGGTAGATACCACTTCAGAGTGCTATAATATAGATGTTTAGCCCAATCACACATGTGATTTCAGTCACAGGAAAGCACCTTGCATATATTTTTTTTTTTTTTTGTTATTGGAGAACTCTGTTCTTTTTCTTCTTTTTGAACCTTCTTTCTTGTTTTATGCTACCTAATTTGCAATTACCTGTTCACTTCTCTGGACTATTTTGATCAGAAAGCACTCCAGCCTGCTGGGTGGGTTTGCGCATTTTTTTGTCTTTGCTGTTAGTGCAGCTGCACAAGAAGCAGCCTTGGAAGAAAAATTGGAACAGAAGATATTCCAGGCAGTCATCAGGACTCTAAGGATAAAACTGTCTAATCTTGTTCATGGCTGGTCTTCATGATGAGGTAGATGATCACAAAAGCTTCCCGTCATCAGAGCTGTCCCTGCCAGCACTGCAGCACTAGGAGATGAAAAGCACTACTAACAATAGGGACAAATGCTAGGCAACATCTCAGCTTTTCAGCTAAGTGCTGAGAAGTCTCTCATTTCTATAATATTTTAATAACAGTGAAATCAGTGTCTTAATCCGGAATCATGGTGTACTCAGTGCGAGGAAAGAGAATAATTAAACCCTGTGTGGAGGAGATTAGCTGCATGTGAACAAATGACTTAGGAGCACAAACATCATCAATAAATGACACCAGCAAAAGTTCTCAGAAGTCTTCAGGATTACAAACTGCAAGTTGGATGTTGCTCAGAAGCAAACTGTAATTGTAATTATTTCATCTAGTCTCCTGACAGAATAAGGAACATAAACCTTCCCAATGGAAGTACAGAAATGATGCAGAAAAGAATTCTAGGAAAGTAAGCAATGAGAACGAGTGGGCAAGACACACCAGAGAACTGTCCCAGCTCATTGGAAGTTAGCTGATTTTCTTGAATTCCATCATTACACAGCCAGGATCCCATGGTTTTAATAAGGGGAAGTTATCCTGGCAGACCGTTTTCAGTTCTAGAAGACTGTAGAATTTGGATACCTAGATCTTGCTGTCATTTCAGTAAATTGCATCGGAAATTTGGAAGGAGAAAGTAAGTTCTATTTACTTTGCATTTTCACAGAGATTCAGTAATGCATGGGGCTAAGCTCACTGTTTCAACATAAAAGGAATGTTTACATTTTCTGACCCCAAAGCAGCAAGGGTTGTTTTTATAATTAAATTTGTATTCATTTGTTTTCCTGCACTCTGTTGCTTTTCTAAGTACGTCACAGAGCAAAAGGAACTAATGATGGATAATTGAAATGCATCCTTGTGAAGATTCCCAGCACTGTCATTGTACATACAGTAAAATTTCATACAGCAAATACAGTTGAATAGTGTTCCTTTCCAGTATTAATACAAAACAAACACAACCCCCCCCCCTTCACTATGGTCATGCTTCTTTTTGCTGCAGTCCTAATCTCTATAGGGAAAAAAACATATTAAATCTTTTGAATTAATATGCCACAGAATGAGTAAAGATTTCTTTCAGCATAGTGGAGGATCCAGAAGAAGATCCATTCTGCTCACAGCCCCACACAAAAGCTGACAGAAGCTCCCACACAAAGTAAAGATTTACATGATAGAGCACCAAAATCTTCAACAACTACAGTGAACCACAGGAAAAATGAAGGAAAACAAGGGCATTATCAGCTCCCTGATGTAGAAGATATTGACAGTTTCAGATTAAGACAGCTGATCACCTTCTGCCTTAGGCTATGTACCTTGGCTGTGCAATGAGTACAAGGGAATACAAAAGCAGTGCACCCTTTCTACCTGAGAATGAGGTAGCAGGACTTGGGATTTATGTCACTCAAGAGAGCAGGCACGTGCATCTGCTACTCCCCCAGCTCCTTAGCAGGGGGACAGTGAGTGGGAAGAGTCTTTGCTCTGATCACAAAGTCCCAGCCAGCCGAGCTGGCACAGAGTGGGGTAGTAATTTGCTTTTTGCTACTAAGAGCAAATTGCTACCTCTCCCGAGAGCAAAGTAGGAGGCCATTGTGCCTCTATAAAGTATGTTTCCGTTCCTGACCTGCTTGGCTTGTACACTAGTATGTTGCCATTCACCTGGCTTGTTACAAACTGCTTCTCAGTCACCTGCACTGAAAACTCCTGTAAAAAACCCCCAAACTGCACTAACAGGATTTGATGTTCACTTAGAAAGAAAAGCAGGTTTCTCCTTTTCCACCTCCAGTGATATTTTTCCCCCCTCCGTAGTGACGTTTTTGCCATAAAGACTGCTTGTGTCATACTTGGTAAAATCCATTTTTAAGCGTGAAAAATCGAAATTCCAGGATAGATACACAAACAGAAGCACCCAAGGAATTTACCATTTCTTTATTTTTTCCTAAGTCCTTATTCTGAAATGATGCTGAGTTGCGTCATCCCCCATTAATAGAGGAGATGAGGGTTCTCTCAGGAGGAAGGCATGTACACACTCTTACATTACATACTGCTATTGAACACAAGGCGTAAACACTTACTTTTTGGGCCTTAGACCTGCATCTTGTACGTGTCTCTGACATTAATGCTATCTACGTGCTGTCGGCTGTCCTTCAGCTGTAGATTCGTTGCAGTGATTTGCTGCAAAAGAGAAAGAAAGGAAGTGCTTAAAACACACATGAATACCACTGATGTGCTCAGCCAGAGGCCAAGGCCTCGAGAACACTATCCTTGGTGCAAGTTACTAACAATGATTTCCAAGAGAGCTTACAAAAGGGCCAGACCTCGCTTCTGCTGAGCAATACCTACACAATTTGAACTTCCCCTTACTATGAATATTGCTAAATAACATAATCAACTACAATAACTCCTAGTTGCAGTTTTTGACATCTCAAGGTGGGAATACTTAAAGGCAGCATCTGTATTTCACTATTTTTTTCCCCATGGAGGTGAAATGAGCAGTAAATGACTGTGATGTGCCAAGGGATTATATGGATGGATAGTTAAGATATTATTTTCGGGAACACAGATCTATCTGCATTCATTTCACGTACATATTTTTCTCAGGAATGTTAACTGTTAACAAGTACAGGACATAAATCTTGAATAAACCCGAATACTGTATACGATAAATACTATCCGTCAGGTACCAGAGCACTGGGTACAGCATCTCTGCAACAGCGCAGGTCAGTGTGCTTTATTTGGGCCATGTCTGCTTCAGCACCTAGTTATTTTTAGACAACGGAAAGGCAAACTTCAAATCCTCCTCATGAACGACTACAAGGGGCTGAGGGCAGCAGGGCCACCCTCCCGGGGTGCGCCTGACGGGGATGGGTTCCCCCCCGCTCCAGGGACGGGTACTCCCCCTGCTTCCTCGCTCTTCTCACAAAACCTCACATACCTGTCGGAGACAAAACACAAACTCTACAGGTATTGGTGCGCTTCCCGGGGGGTAAGACCGGCCCGGCCCGGCGCGGCGGGGCAGAGCCACATTCTGCTCTTGGCGGGACTCCTGAGGTGCCTGCTGGGGGGCGGGTTGCCAGTGGGGGCCGAGCCAGGCGGCAGCACCCCCTCGGCTCCCCCTCAGGTGTGCGAACAGCCTCCCCAGGGCGGAGGCGGGAAGAGCGGTGAGAGAACAAAGCTCCCTCCTCATCCCCTGAGGGACGCGGCGCTGCCCCTTTAAGGCGCGGCTCGTCACCTGATCGCCGGTGGCACGTGGTGCCTTCGCCAACATGGCTGCGCCCGCAGAGGCCTGCGTTTGGGTGCTCCGCTATCTCCACATTCTCCTTCCCCTGCTGTCGGCGACCGACGGAGCCGCAGGGGAGGCAGCTCCCGGCGGGGACTGCGGGTGCAGCGCTAGCCGGGGCGGCGGTGATGGGTGGGAGGTAGCGACGCGGCGGTACTCGGCGGCGGGCGGCGGACGGAGCGCTGGGCGCGGGCCGGTGAGCGAGGAGGCGAGGCGCGCGCCCTTCCCCCCCGCCTTTTTCTCTTGCCGTGAGGCGTTTCCCGCCGCGTCCTGAGGCGGGGAGGCCGGGCGGGCTGAGGGACCGGGCGGCTGCGGCGGGGCCGGGCCGGGCCGTGGGGTGTCCCCGGGGATGGTGGGGGAAGCAGGGCCTGCTTCGGTTCGGAGAACCCCGAGCGAGCGGGTCGCTGTGTAGAAACTCGAATTAAAGATGCTTCGCAGCCCTCTCGGGCCGAACTCGTGAGAACCTGTGCTCGGGCACGGGTGCTTGGGCTGGTCCCGTCTTGCTTTTCCCGCTCCGAGAGTGCCCGGGTGTCTGCCGGGCCGGTCGGGTGCTCCTGAAGATGGAGAGGGGCCTGGGCAGTGGTGCTGGTCTCCCGGTGGCCTTCCCCGTGTTTCCACCCGTGTCTGCCCTGATCGC
>JANXJC010000037.1:22749809-22767520 GCA_027564655.1 Leptodon cayanensis | reverse complement strand
CCCCCCCCCCCCCCCCCTGGGGCAAAGTTGAGACGTGACAAACCGAGTCTGGGTGGTTTTTTCGGGTGTTTGTTTCGATAGGCCTCCTCACAGCTTGAACTGGTGAACACTGGGAATATGTGTGCTGGAGTACTCACCCGAGGGGGGTTGTCTGCTGCTGTACTGCCCGGGGAGGCGGGAGCCCTGTTAGTGTAGCCCCTTACTTGGCCAATATCAATGCTACTGGGGCTCTGGTCCCCCCCCACCCCCAGGCTCTTTTAGGTCTGTGTTGGTATCGAAGGAATCAAAACACCAACAAGTGATGTGTCATGTCTCTTGTGTGTACTTCAGTAAAGGTATTGTTTACGTATCCATATCTAGATAGCCCTTCAGGTTCTCTTCAAGTGAAAGTCTCTTTAATTGCTTATTTGTTTCTGTTTGTGTTGCTGCTGCTCTTCTGAAAAACACCGTGCGAAGCTGAGCGTGCCTTTTTGATGAATGCAATGCTTAAAGTGGGTTGATGTGCGATGATGGTGCCTACTGCGAAGGGATACTGAGGTTTTTCTGTATCATTGAAGAGCAAATGCTTTGCTAAATGAGCTGTCTTCAGTTATTAGAAATGGGATTGCTGTTACGTTTCACGAAAGCCGCTAGTAGACTTTAGCAGACAATATTTTATCACGGCAGACTTGGATCTTGTTCTTGTGCGAGATGGCTTGCAAATAGTAAAAACGTGAGGGGCTGCCTCTCTCATTGCCTCTTAGTGTTGTAATGCTGGGAAGCTGTGTCACGTAGGCAGTGTGGAAACTTACCAAGTAAAGGGAAGGATACACGGTGGTAATTATGACTTTACTATTGCAGTCTGCACTTAAGAAATGTGACAATATTTAAAGAGTATGAATTAAATAATCCGTATTGCACTTAGGCTTTACATCACTAATATACGTTTCATGTAATCAATTTCAGCATTTCACTGTGGGTCTCACTGTAAGGTGAAAAAAATCATTTGACTCTTACTTTATGCAAGGCAGCTAGCAACTTTGACAGTAGGTATTGAAAACTAACTACTGCTGGCTTTTAAGCTATGTTCACAATGTAACTTGATTATGCTTAGCTAGAAAACATTTTTTACCAGAAGTGAAGTGAGGGAAGAATTAGCCTCTACCTCAAGCACAAATGAGATCAGTTGTTTCCACCACATTTTTAGAACTGGGGAGCTAGTGTTTTAGTGGGTCTGCTCTACATTACCACAATACTTTCAACATAAGTATAATCATAGGCAAATACAGTCCCTGCTGTTGAAGTTGAGCTGAAGTTGACAATGAACTGCATGTGCTAGCTAAATAATATTGTGAAGATACAGGCCATTATTGTTGCACACTCTACCTAATACAGTAAATAACATATCTGTCAGCCTCTGCTGTTGGACTTCTGCCTCCATAGTTCTTAGAGATTAGTTCCTTGGTGTTAGCTACCTGTATATTAAAACTGGATGTTTAAAGTTGCTTAATTAACTATACAAATATGGTTTCTGGATGTGACTTCTATGCAGAAAATCTGTTCTTAATTTAGTGTGTTCCACTGTTTTCAGCTGAGGAGCGTTGTCAGACATCTGAGCCTTGTAGTCTATGATGTGGTGTTATCATAGAGCTGGCTGTCAAAGGAAGGTCCTATTTCCAAACAGGAGGTGGAGCTGTGAAATGAGCCTTGGTGGGGAAGGATAATGCTGTGGAATCGATATTTGGTATCAGTTGGACACAACACTGGTGGACATGCCAGAAGTCTCAGCTGTCACTGTGTGAGAGGGCTGCAAAAGCAGCTGGTTCATAAGGAAGCCTTTGGACATTTCTAGCTGAACGTACACTGGCAATCTAAAGAGACTTTTCAGTTTTTGGAAATGAATGCTAGGCTGTAAAGCAAGAGTTCATTTTTCACATGCTTTTAGACAGCAGCTCACTAGTGAGCTCTGAATTTTGCTTTGAAGACTGCTTCAAGGAGCTGTTTTAGCTACAATGGGTTGGAAAGAGATTGGAAAGAAGGGAGTGGTGCAACTTTGTACCATGTTGTCATTCCCTAAGTCCTAAAAAATGTAAGCAAGGTTATCCTGAAGCCCTTTTATGGATTCAGTTAAAGACAATCTCTAAGTGCTTAGATTCTTTTTAGTGGAGAGGATGCAGCAAGCTTCAAATATGGTTAGTTCAAAGGAAAAAGTATCTGTAGCCCTTCTTACAGCCCCATTGCAAGTTGTGTGAATTTTAAGCACCACTGGGAGAGACCCAAGCAAAAGGAGGGATCTATAGTGGAGAAGAACTAATGAAATTGGATATGCAGGGTTATATCAAATACTCCAGCTTCTCTTAGAGTAGGGAGAGGTGCTGGATAGCTGATGTGAACTTATTTACTGATCATTTGGTAGGCTGGTGGTGTTGTAACTACATAAATAACAGTAAACTCCAGAAGCTGGCAGGTAACTAATGATTCTTCTTCTTCATGGTTTGTGAGTCAGCAGATAGATGCTTTCACCAAAACAGTTTAACTTTATGAAGAGAACCTTGTAAAGTAAGAAAAAAAAGCAAAAAAATCCAACTATAGAAGAATCAAGGTCCTCTAACCTAGGCCATGCTGCAAAATGGCTATATGTACAAAGTCCAAAGTTCACATTTGGTTCTGTGTACCCACTTCATCATCTAAGTAATGTTACATCAGTTCACATTTTTTACAACCCTATCTCTGCGGTTTGGCTACTTTTAATATACGCATTGCATACTGTGTTATTCCTCTATATGTGTATGGAATTTTGTTTGAAATCTCATACATCTAAATCCCAGGCTTCTTTTCCTGTCAGAACTTGAACTAAACTTCTAGAGTAGTGTTAGAAGTGTGGTAGTCTGGGAACTTCTCTCTCAGTGAATATTTCTGTTATTAGACTTGAATTTCCTGCATACCAGATATCAGGATCTTGTAAAAAAAAAAAAATGCTGCTATATCTTAGAACTGGCTTTGCTTATTTTAGGTTCTGTCACTGGTCCGCCTGCTTGAGTCTCTTGTAAGAGTAGTGTGTGATCACAGATCGCTGGCAGGGTATGTTCAGGTGTGACACGATATGCTGGATTATTTTCCACAGTGGATGTGTAAGCCAGTGCCGGCTGGTTTTCTTGGGGCTCACCCACCCACAAGCCTCTGACCGTTGCCAGAGGAGGAATGAGGTGGCTGAATTCAATGTGAGTTAGGTGGTGAAGGTAGCTCAGGAATACTGAAAAGAAAGGAGAGGGAGTTTTCTTCCCCAATTCCTCCATCTGTTGGTGATGAGTTGGGTAACTGCTTGGCAAGCTAGCTCTTGGGTAGTCAGCCCTTGAAACATCACCTGCCCATTGAGAAGCTTTTATGCAGCCTGAGCTGTCCTTCATTTCAGCACAAGCTTCTGAGCAGGGATCATGGATGCTCTTGGTTTTTGGGTGAGGAGTGCAGTGCTCAGTCTGTGGTCTTTAGAGGGCTATCGGGAAACATCTGATGAGGCATGACAAGACCTCTGGGGCCTTCGTTGTCCTGGAAAGAGCCCACTAAAGCTGAGGGAAAATGTGTTGTGTTTCTCTGGAAACTGGCTGAGGTCTTAAAGGGAAAGCATCTTATTGAAATAGTTAAAATGTTATTCTGTCGCTCGTCCTTTACTTCTGAAGCTTGAGGCTCTTCCACAAGGCCAGTCTTCCAGAGGAGTGGAATATAACTGACTTGAAAGTTTGTCTCATCTCTGGTACACAGAGCTGCAGGTGCTGTGCCTACCTGCCAGTTAGCAGCATGGTTGGTAATAAAATGCTGCACGTGCCTGTTATTAAATGGAAAATCATGCGTAGTTAGTATGCAAACAAGCACAGGCTTGTCCACAAAAGAGCACTTTACAGTTTCATAATCTCCAGATTCTTCATTGATGCATCAAGCCTTCGTAGGAATAGAGTGAAATGCCAAAATTCCTAATCTGAAAATGAATAGAAAGGACTCTGCATCCTTTCTTGGCTCTTAGGTACAGGAGGGGAACATATTTCGCCTCATTAGAGCACAAGCATTATCCTAAGTGAAAGTTCTGAATTACCCAGTCTTCATGTAGAAGGAGCTGCAAATGGTTTTTTTTTGTTCTCAATTTAAGTTCTGCTTGCTGTTTCTTCCAAACAGGTGGTGATCAAGATGCCCCTGTTGCCATTTTGTTGTGCTGTTGTTGTTAGTGAAATGCTGCTCAAAGCAAAAGCACCTCCAAAGATGAGGTGGAGGAGGAGTAAGACTTTTCAGATTTTCATTTTCATAATCTTTTGGGTGGTGTTTTCTTTGCAGATGGTCGCTATTCCAGGAGGAGTGTTCACAATGGGCACTGATGAGCCTGAAATACAGCAAGATGGAGAATGGCCTGCTAGAAGAGTCCACGTTAACAGTTTCTACATGGATCAGTATGAGGTCAGCAATGAGGAGTTTGAGAGATTCGTGAATTCTACTGGGTACGTTACTGAGGTAAGGTGGAAGGGTATACAGTCTCCTGTCATCTTTCTTTGTGTTGGCAAAACCCCCATTAAAAACTTAGGCTGTTCTTTTTTGAAGGATGTCACAATACTTGCTTGGGGTTTGCATACTAAAATGTTTCTGATCTAAGTAGTGTAGAGAGAAAATTGTCTTGCCTTGCTGCCCAGGGATCTAAAAGGGCATTTAGAGGTATACAGTTACATTTATTAAGTGTCTTGATATCTGAACTAGTATCTGCCGTGCAGTATGACTGAGGCAGCCTGGGTGAAGCTAACAGATGGCTGAAGATGTTTATGCAGAGTTTTGGGTTTTTTTTGTTGTTGGGTTTTTTTGACCTTTGGGTCCTAGGACATCTTTGTACCAGTACAACTACATTGTTAGTTTTTCCTTATTTTAGAGGACCGGGGATTTAAAAGACTATGGTGGCTGAGGACTCTGCAGGCTAGTTCAGTGCACCTACTTGCTGATGAGCTGAGCAACAGAAAGCCCTGCTGTCTAAAGAAGTTAGAATAGCAAGTATAATAATAGTTTTATGCATGTTGCTGGGAACAATGGACTAAGAAAGAATATGTTAAGGTTCTTCCAAGAAAGAAGCTACCTGTGCTTGAGGCTCTGATCTTTCCTGACAGTTGACTGTTCCTACGCAACTTTTATAAAACCCTGACAGGCCTTTTAGGCAAATAAAAGCCTCGGTAATGATCAGGTCTCAAAGGAGGCACTTTGCTGAATTCACTTGATTAAACTGGTTCTCATTTGGAAGACAGGATCCTTCTGGTTGGATGAAGGGCTTCTTTTATCTACAGCACTATTTCTGTTTTTAAGTTCTTAGCTCAATAATTACGAAAATATGTTGCTTAACAATTTTGAGTTTGAACAGGGCTTACTTGTTGCAAATGGCTTCTGGAATGAGCAGATGTGCAGTGGTATTTAAATGTAGCACTGCATCAGACGGAGTCTTTTTCAGACAGCACTTCATGGCTCAGCTGGTGTAGTTGGGTGCTCCACTTACACTTTCTCCCATCTCCCCTCACATGGGGCCCCCTTTTATGCTGGATTTGGAAAAATAAACTCAGAGTTAGAGTAAACAGCACTGATTCTGCAGGGGTTTTTTGGGGGGATGCAGCTGAGCTGGTTTTTGTGTATTTAAATAATGTTCACATTACTTACTGCGGGTAAACAGAGCCAACCTACTTTTTGGTTTTCTTTTATTAAGGACTAGACTGAACTGCAGTGGCAAGTGAAACTTGAAAGTAAATAGAAAGCTGAAGAAAAAAAATCTCCAGATGTATAGCTATCTTGTTGAACCAAAAGTATTTTTTAACAAAATAATAATAATAATAATAAAGAAGCCATTGATGGAGGCTGTCAGACTGAAATTTGGGGTCCTTTAGGTGATAAACCTGTTGGCCTCTGGGTCTTTCAGATTGGGCAGGAGTGGGGGGAAAAAAAAAGGTATTTTTTTCTTCTCTTTGATAAACCTGTTCGCATCTTTGTCTGGGTCTTCCAGATTGGGCAAGTGAAAGAAATTATGCTTTTTTTTTCTTCTCTTTCCTTTCTGAAACTGAATATATAAGGATTACAGTCATAGGCAAAAACTTTTTTCAATTTGCGTGGTGAATGGGATCCTTCTTTCCAACTGTGCTTCTTGAAGAGTTCTCAGCATGCAGAAGCAGCTCATGGTGATCATTCTCAGTCTTTGAATGCCTATAATAAAATGAAGAAATTGAGAAGGGCAAATGTGTTGAATTCTGATAACATGTTTTGACTTCCCTAGTATATCAATTCACTTGGCTTACCAAGGGAAAAAAGCCCTACGTTGGTATCATGCACTGTGATTCACTGAAATTATTTGTATTTTTTATTTCTTTTGGCTTTATATAAAGCTAGATGTAATGACTGGGTTACTTTTAACTCTTTTATTGTTGCTGCAGCAGCACTTTAAATCATGGTGCTAGTGATGATGAAGGAGCAGTAAGTGACAAGGTTTAAGCCTAAATTTGTAATTCCCAAAGGAAGAATAAGAGAGATTAAATAGGCCCTTGAATCTTAGATTGACTGTAGCCTTTTAAAGCAGTTGGGACAATTGGAACTGCATTTTTAATTAATAAAAGTAAAAACATTTGCAGAAGTTCTGTGAGCTGCCATCTGTCCAGTGGCTGTCAAAGAATGACAACATCATCCAGAGATAAAATGCCTTCTCTTCTGTTCCAAAATAGCTTCCTTGAAAGAAAACTCAAAATTACTATTAGAATTTCCTTATCCTTGATAAAATAAAGTTGTAAATGTGAGTGGCATTTTAAGAATAACATTCCTTTGATAATATGGTTGAATCTTTTGTTCTTTATATAGGCGGAGAAATTCGGCGATTCCTTTGTGTTTGAGGGAATGCTGAGTGAAGAAGTGAAGGCTGACATCCACCAGGCAGTGAGTAACACAGCAGGGTAAAGCTTACTTAGCAATCACGGGGGTAGATGTGTTAGCAATTATGGCAGTAATAGCTAAATTGTGTCATGTTCCTGAAGCCATGTACAAAAATGGGGTTTATGGAGGGGAGTTTGGCCTAGAATGATATACTCCCTCAAGTGTGGAGGATTTACACTCTATTCACTGTTCTCTTTCTTTCTTTTTTTTTTTTTAAGCAAACAAAAAAACCCCCTGCTTCTGATAAGCAAAAGTTAGTGTCAACCCCTTCTTGTCTTCTTTTGCCTCCAAAGTGAGAGTTACTTAGGACTGTAGTAAGTGGTAAAGATAGAAGGCTGTTTATTTGTATTATGTGTAACACAGTGATGCTTCAGAAACTTAGATGTCACTAGTGGCTCTACTGAATGATGTGCTGTGTAGGCAAAGAACAGGAGTGCTTCTGGCTCCAAGAACATATGTACATGTGACTGGCATGCTCTGCCAGTGCAGTCTTATGTCCAAAGTGTGTAAATCCTGGATCCTACTGATTTAAGAAAATGAGGATAATCTGTGTATCTGATACAACAGCAATGCTTGCATGAGTGCTTTTTCTAGGTTAACTAGACACAAATATTCCAAAGTGCCATTTCTATGTCTGACCTGAGTCTGTAAGATTCCTTATTATGTTGTGAATGTCTAAAGTTTACTCTGCTTCCTCCATCTCTGTAGAAGATCCTGTATGCCTTGCTGTTTTTTCAGTTCCCTTCATCTTGCTAGGGCAACATAATGATCCTGGTAGGTGCAGTGCTGATTAAACTGGAACTGATCCAGTTTTCCTGTTGAGTGGAAATGAATATTAGTTTAAAAAAAAAGCAAAAGTTTGGTAGTGAAGGTTCCCTGCCCCCCGTCTGTTGTGAATGTGTTGTTGAGCCTTTCTTAGGCTTCATTTAACTCCTCTTTAACCTTAATAGGTCACTTAACCTTTACAGCTCCTGATAGTAAGCAGATTATGTGTTGTCATCTGCTGGATGAATTGATCTGCTTTGAGCAGAAGTTTGGACAAGATGACCTCCTGAGGTCCTTGCCCATCAGAATTATCCTCAGGTCTGATGAACACACTGCATTTCCAGATCTCTTGTCCCGTGCCTTTAAAAAGGCCTTAGAAATGAAGCATTCTGATGTGCATAGTGTTGGCAGTTGTTGGGGAGGGGTGCGTGGCTTCAAGTTGCCTTTTCTCTGGATGGGAATTTCTTTGCTTTTTGGTTAATTTTCTTTTTGGATCAGTGAAGCTAACTTGGCTCATTCTGCAGCTGCTGGAATCAACACAGTGAAGCAGGGTGTACACAAGGCAGAGATAAGGTAGTAGCAGGACTGAAACTGCATCTTTTGGCAATAGTTCAGTTAAGACATAAATAAGTGTTCAAGTGAAACTGCACCTATAGAGAAGCACAACTTTTTCTTGCCACCTTTTGTACTTTCTGATGCTAGATGAGCAAAGAGAGAGATGGGACAGTCCGAGACAAAATTATTTTCTTTTAGGTAGTAGCAAGGTTTTACTTATGTACAACATTTGGTCCAAGGTACAACTTCAAGAGTTTAGAGGATTATTTGTTATGATAAACAACTGAGAATACCTGGGGCTTTAGTTTTAGTCATTTAATTTTCTCCAAAATGGTTTATCACACAAAGAGAATTTTTCTTCCATGTGCATGGTGCAATACCTTACAATAGTGAATATTCATTGTTCTACATAAGTGATGCTCTTGGTTGAGGGGGGAAGTCTGTAGAGTTTGATTTTTAACTTCAAGGGGCAGACTGATAGATCGGAGGTTTCAAGAAGCCCTATGTCAGTGTGTGCTGTGAAGGACTGGCAAAAAATGTGGGGTTTTGTTTCCTACTGCAAGGGAAGAAAGATTACAAGAATAGTTTGTTATCTTTTAATTCAGGACTAACATTTCTGTACTGTGAGATATAAGAGGACTAAACTGGACTTCCCAAATACGAGCATAACTGATGTTGAAGGTAGAATAAGTGCAGATGGGCTCATCCCATCTTCATAAAAGTCGGTATTAGAGAAATTCTTTTTCCTACCCTAGTTCTGTGATGCAGAAATCCCTAAATCAGGCTCTCTGTTTTAAAACAAACAAACAAACTCTAAGAATGCTGGTGTAAGCTCAGCCTTTGCTACTATTATAAACACACAGAGTGTTGGGAGTCACTTTCCTGGGTGTGTCAGCCAAATTTCGAAGTGTTGGCTGTAATGCTAGCGGAACAAGTATTATGCCAGAGAGCTGGAATGGAGCCCAAACTGGTCTTTTTGGCTGCTTCTTTATGAAAGTTTTCTGTATTTTTAAAAGTATACTTTAGGAGACTGTCCTTTTGCCATGTTTTCAGTATTTATTATTAGGTAATTTTGCGAGTTGCTGGCGTGCAGAGCGCTGTCGAAATGAACACACAGAAAGATTTTTCTCAATGTATACCTTAGTCAACTAATATTTTAGCTTGTGGTATCTACCTTCTTGGATCATAACTATCACCATGAAAAGCAGAAATAAGATATTGGTATATTACTGGTACTGAAAATGGCTCCACCAAATTGATGGGACAAAGGACTGTATTTTTGCTTTGCATTAGTGGCTTAGATGTGTTTTGATAAGGCCTTTCTCCAGTTGAAGCACAGGGGTGCTAAATGCAAATGTGAGTATAGGGGAAGAGCAACAGGAATGTGTATTTTGCAAGTACTATTTTGGAAGTAGTGTTTCATACGCAGTGAAAGAATGGGAGAAAGGTGGAAGTGAAGATACTGAACTAAGTGGTATAAGTGATGAGGTGCATGCGTCTGTTGTGGAGTATCTGGGGGTTTTGCTCTATTTGGCCACTTTGCTTCTCCAGTTCTTAAACCAGACAAATTTATCATAGGCCCTCAACGGAAGCAGACAGCTAAATTAGAACAGAGGTGGGGCTGGTGAAAGCTAATGCGGGAGCAAACCAGCTTAGCACGTAGAATAATTGTTGGAGCTTTGGGTGTGCATTTCCTGGAGGTGAGGTGGTCTCCTAGATAGCCACTGCTACAGGAATGTAGGTTGGACCTAACCCTCCTCTGGAAGGGAAGCAGTAAAAAGGGGTGTAGCAGCCAATAATTGAATTGTTCTAGATTTCTGGGAACTCGGGTTTTAGTTTTGGCCTTGAAGTTTGCAGTGGTAACGTGGCAGAGAGCGAAAATTTAGCACTGTAACAGATGAGGATGTTACTGATAGAATTGGTGAGGACTTTTTCAAACAAAAAAAAGGATTTTTCTAGGGCAAGGGTAGAAGGTCCTTTGAAAGAAAAACATTTTGTGTGGGCTTAACAAGTTTTGATAGCTTCAGATACTAAAATCAGTTCTCAGACTTGCAGGTTAAAACCAACTACCAATCACTGCAGCTATTAAGTTATGGCCTTTTTGGGTACTTAGCCTTTGGTTTAGACGTCATAGATAAAACACAGCCTAGAATTGCCAATAGCTTGGCATTTGGAAATTATTTTTCTTTCCTTCTCTTTTGAGAGAATTTGGGGAAATGGAAAAAGCTCAAAACTTAGAGATTTTGGTGTTCTTATTTTATTAGGAAACTGTTTTCCTGCTCTTTTATCTCCCTGACTTAGTTACAGAGGAAGTAGAGAGGGTACTATTATTCCATGGCATTGTAAAATGCCATTTATATGGCGTTTTAATGTATCTTAGAGCAAAAAGCATGGGGATTGTGTCTGTGAAATGAGAAGGTACTGAGGCATGCTTGCCAGTGAGGGGATTTGAGAGCTCTTGCAAATAACTGCAAGGGTTTTGCTTGCTGTGCAGCTACCATGAAAAGGGTAAACAGGATAGCACTTACTGAGACTGGAGTACAGCATAAGTCAGATTTGCTCACTGGAGAGTAGCGGGAACATTTTTATTCTTGGCTTGTGGAAGATAGCAAAATTAATTTTTGCTTCTAGGCCAGATAAACTCTGCAATGAAGAGACTGAAAGCATACAAATCTGTATACTTCATTTGTCTTTAGGAGGTATTGAATTTTTGGTCTGAGAATGCAATGAAATTAGTTCACTGGCAGACTTGAGCAAATACTGTTTAGGAGTTCAGGTCAATCCAGAACTATGGGATGCTACTTTCATCCCTGTTTATATGGAAACCTCTGCGGTGGTCTTGAGCTGTGCAATTTACCTATTTATAGCAGTGCCTCTAACCTGTAATTCAAAGGGCATAGTCCCATTCTAAAAACAATGAAAACATTATGCATTTCAAATGAGTATTTCAAAATAATAATGAAACAAACAATGATTGCAGGTAATACAGCAGTGCTAGTGTTTGTAGCAGTTACTGTGGAGAATGCACCTTCTGACAGCGTCCGATACTAACTTGCTTATCTGTGGCTGGGGGAGGGGGGAGCAGGTAGGTTATTCTATAGTTTGTCTGATACTGTTAGAATGTCAACATATATAGGATGCATAAGTAGCAGTTGACAAATACACTTATTGCTACTTTAGGGGTAAATTTCATTTCAACCACACTTGGCTTTTGCTTTTTCAGAGGCCTTTCAGAGAGGAAACTGAAATCAAAGGAAGAGATGGGCAAGCCTATTTCTTGCAGACCCCAGTGCTTCAGATATCCCCTATAAGGAGTTGGGAAGATGGAGCTGTTAATCTCGATCTTCTTATGGTGTGCTCCCACTATTGGGATAAAGAATGATGTGCAGGAAGCATATCTCACTGGGAATTAGCAGTAATATTAGTCCATATTTATGAGTATAAACTGCAACTTTAAAGGGGGGCATTGCCTGTGCCTCAGGCTGTAGATATATCTGTGCACGCCTCATTTTCTTAATGCTCATATTCACTTGGTTATTGGAAAAAATTACTAGCTTGAGTGCAGATTTAGATGTTGGCTGAAAAACAGACTTCCAGAGATGGAACTCACCAGGAACATGAGTTCCTCAAAAGAAACTTCTTTGGATTCCAAAACTTGCACCTCATGAATCTTACCGGATTTTTAGCATCAAATATTTTTGGTTATTTTTCTTGGAGGATTGATGTAGCTGTGAAGTATTACACTGTTTGAATGAGATTCGATGACCTTTCCTTACGCAAAGGAAAAGGTCCCTTCATAAAAGTAAGGTGCTAGTTTCCAATTAAGTCTGAAATCTTTTCTCTGACTGATGACTTAAAATACATTTATTCTTATTCTATAAAGCTGCTGCCTTTCCTTTTTGCGGTACTGCAATTTCAAACTACTTTAAAATATTGGGACTTAAGGCAAATGATATCAATAATCAATATTATTCCAAAACCTCTATTGCTTTTATTTTTGAGCTAATGAGGGAGGCTAGAAACCTTAGAAAATAAGAAAGAAAACAGATTCTTCTGTAATTTGGGCTTTTGGGGGGCTGGGACTTATAATTGATATAATAAATAGCATGGAACTTGCAGTAGTGTTGCAGAAGCTGGCAACGTGAAGTATTAGTTATCTCCTGGAAAAAATACTCAACTGTCAACTTATAAGCTGTTTCAGTGTGCTTAATTACTGATTTGGTGGAGGATTTGACAATCAAGTTTCAGTTCAGTTATGTACATAATTATAGAAGGTTTGTTCTTCTGTGCAGAATATCTTCAAGTACAAATATGAATTATAGCTGCATATGTAGATTATGTCTCCCTTATGCAGCTACTATGACAACCTTGATAACTGGCTAGGACAGATCTATTCTTTGTCCTGAGCCTTGAAGCAGCATTCACTTCCACACTATTTACGTTGCAATGTCTCCCTGACTCAGTTACAGCTGTTTCAACTTACACACAAGCCCGTTGCTATAGAGATGATGTACTGCATAGAAATAGGTCATGTTGATGTCATTTTCAGTGCACCGATAAAAAGGAGAAGCAGAGCTGCAGACTGGCGAAGGTGAACGAGGAGCGTGGATCTGCCAGAGGGATTTTCTTTGCATTTGGAAAACAGCTTTAAAATAGAGTGGGACCACTATGTGGCTCTGGCTTGTTTCAAACCGCCCCTCGTGGTGTGATGTGTTCTGAATCTTGACTGCAAAGCCAAATCTATCAGAGGAGGGGGCTAAGCTTTGTCTCTGCCCTCCACTGATTCTCCCTCTGACCCAGAGCAGGACTTCACGAAGGTAGTGACAACAGCCACCCAAAATGCTGCCTGGGTAAGCATCAGTCGAGGGCTGGGCTGTGGTAATGCAGCAGTCCAGAATAGCTGCTGCTTGCTGATGTCTGCGGCTGCTGAATCACAGTCCCAATGCTCGATCGATCTGTTCATACCCATCGCCTGCTCCTGCAGGCAGGTGTAGGTTAACGTTACCCATTTACTGGCAGTGCCTGGCTGGCAGACCGGGTTCCCGTGCTCCTTCCGTGGGAAGGAGGTGCTGTAGTGAGTGATACGTGCTTGGGAGCTGCGTGTGGAAGGTGGGAGAGAGATCTCTGCCCTGATTCTTAGCAAGGGAAGAAGTTTTGGAGGGTTGTTGGGAAGGTACACTACTTAGAAATATAGGTGTAAAGTTCCTTGTGACCAGGATCCCACCTAATGCGATTTCTTTGTGGTTTCTGAGGGGAAAATGACAGTGGCTTATCTGTTGCACAGTGATCATTTTTATTTCTTAAACTCTCTGCCCTACTAAAAATGTTCTATTTTCTGTCTGCCTCTTTCTTCAGTAGTTCATTAATCAGCTCTTCAGGATTTAGGATATGACTTAGAGGAGGAAAAATTGACAGAAATTTATGTGTATCTGCCTTACATGGATAAAATAAAACCTCATCCAAAAATTACATTCTTCACTGAGTCACTAAGTTTTTTTCTCATGTCCTACCAATCCTCGCAGTGAGGGTGTCCAGACCACTGGATGTATTTCCCAGAGATAATGCTTCATAACTTCCCTGCTTCTAGCCGATGCACACGTTGCTTTTGCAGCCAAGAGGATGCTTTTGCAAATTAAAGATGTACAGTGCTTAACACAATCTGATTCAAACAAATGGTAACCTATTAAGTCAGCTTCTGAAACTGAAGTGTGTGTATCTTTCTTTAAGAACCCACTGCTTAATAAATGATTCTTGAAGTGTTTTCCAGACACAGACTACATTTCACTCGGAAAAATCTCTTTCAGACAGTTGATTCCTAAATTGCTAAAGTTCTTACTCTGCAATAACTTTTGCTTCTTCCAGATTTTTATCTTGACCTAGTGTACACAGGCCTTGTTATATTAAAATAGCATTATAATGCTGTAGCACAGCAAAAAAATGTTTGGTGCTACACGTCTGGACAACAGCATGAATTTCTCATCATCTTAGGGGCCTGACTTAAGGTTAAAATCTACAGCTTTGTTATTTTAAGTGACTTGCTGCATGTTAGAAATGGAATTAGAGCTAAGATTAGCTACTCAGTTGAGTTTATTTTTGGTAATTTTTCTAATACATAAATGTGATTTGCATTTGAAATTTGGAGCTAAAGTGGGGAGTTGTTTTTTTTTTTTTCCTAACATGGCCAGTGCCATGTTAGGTGCAAGACTAATACAAATGTTTTCATGGTTATTGGCTGGATTTTTTTGGGGTGTGTTTTGGGTGTGTTTTTAAGGGCGTTCCCTTACTGCTTTTGCAGTAGCAGTAACAGTGTAATGCTGACAATGAAACTTCACTTTCCTGATGTTCCCCCCTTTCATTTTTTTGAATGTATCTTTAGAAAGGAATTTTCTTCAAGATAATTGTAAAGTAGTCTAAAAATCTTGAAATCATGAGTTAATGGAGCAATTAGAGTTAGGATATCCCAACCTACTTTGAAAAGAAAATTGAATGCTTAAAACTTTGAATTTTATGCAAGCTGATAGTGGGAGTACAGGCTTTAGTTCTGCAGATCGCTTCATCGGAGTGGAAAACTTGTAGGTTGGAATTAACTGTTAGTCTGTCTTCCCAGCATTATCATACCATGTTCTCTTTTCTTCACAGTACTACAAGTCTGTGATAAGCAGAACAGTGAGTTCTTAAAAGTTTAATCTTGGAGCAGAGAGCTGGATAATCCAAGTTTTCAGCTGGATCAGACCAAAACAAGCATTGAGCTTCTCTGCCTCTGACATGTGCTTTGCTCCTAGAACTGCATTTCCTTGTGTATGGAGGCAGTTGTGTAACATTTGCAAGGCCATTATGTTTTTAACCAATTCTGTTACAAGTGATAGGCTATGCTGTAAAGAGTTAATCAAAATGAAGGAGATATTGTCCTCTAATTCAGTATCTCTTCAAGATCTATTCAGCAGCATATGCTGCTATTTTTACAAAATGAATCTGTTGCCAGTCTACAGAACACAAGTTTTGGAGTGAAGCATGAGAACTGCTAAGCACTATGAAAGTAACTAAGCTTATTAGTGGCAAGGGAGGGCTTTGCTGTATTAACTGTGATGTCGTACCATCTCTGTCTAATTAGCTCTTCTACTAATTAGATTTAGAGCAATTAAAAGCTTTGAAGACTTCTGAGAAGTTTTTTGAAAGGACTGTAAATTTCAGGTATATGACTTTCTCTTTTGAAAGGAGCATCTTGGTGCATGCTCGCTCTTGTCTGTGGCTGACTTAGATAAGTTTCCAATTAATTATTGAAGGCTGTACGTACTCTATCACTGTTATTGCTGTCCTAGTACTATATGTGTAACTTCTCTAAAGATCTGGGTGTTCTGCAAAGACTGGCAGCCATTTGGTGTTCAGTTCAGCAGAGCCAGAAACAGAAGACGTGCACACGTAGTGCTCTCATGCGGAGAGACTATATTTTTCTTGGTTTAAAATAAACCATTCTGATTGAAAGCATCTGCTTTTTCTTTTGTATAACAAAAATGTTTTCCAAAACTAAAGTCTTCTAAAGTGTAAGTCTTTGCAGTCTCCCGCAGAGATTTTTTTTTTTTAATCCAAAACCAAGCAGTTTAATTTACAAAAATGTGTTGTGCTTAGAAACTATTGGGATGATATCTTACTTGTGATCTTTCAGATTCATGGAGAACCTTTAGCAAATGGTACTGTGGCTCTTATTTTCCTTCAAGAGCTGTAAAATTCTAATTTTGGATTTCTGTCCTATCTTGAGTATAGATTAAAGGTTAAAGCTCAAAATATACAAGGAATTGGTTAAGTCAGACTAGTTTTAAACCTATTGACTGTAGTATCTGTTTAGCAGCTTGGTCATTCTGAAGTTTTAGTGCTATGAGAGTTGAGTGGAGTATCTTTCTGAGTGAAGATCCCACCTTTGAGTTTGAATGCTTAGTAACAGAGCTATAGTTTCTAGTAAGAGATCAAATTCTTCTCATGCTTTTTTGAAAAGGGTAGGGGCTCCACTTCTGGTGAGAACATCATTGGCTTTGTTAAGATACTGAGCCAGAATTATGTGGTTTTGTCAATTTGCGTGCTTGCCATGCTAGGGAGCTCAGAAAGCAGGATCTTTAACAAACGTCACTACTTCAGTAGTATGCCTGGAGGGTCCCATTTAGGTAGAGAGCACATGGATAGAACATCTCAGTCATCAGCAAGCTGCTGAGAGCATCTTTTTCTTTTGTACTTAACACTGATGTTCACTCGCTTCAGAAGAGAGAGCGTCAAAAACCTGTGTGTGGATCACTTCCCAGCCTGGAGGAGTCCTGCAGCATGTTTAGGGATTCCAGCGCTTTTGCCTAGAGCTTACAGAGCTGTGGGCTTTTCAGCTGAGCTTAAGCCAACAACTCTGCAGCTTTACTCCAGGATTGCTATTGATTTACAGTGAGCTTTTAGGTAAGGTACCCAGACGTATGCTGTAGGCAAAATTTGTGTGTGATGATGGGAGAAGAGTGAAACGCTGTCATGGGAGCTGTTACAGCATAGATTGATCAGATGCTTTAAAAATAATTTAATATGTCTTTGTTTATTAGCAGCACTTCTATTTCTTAGGCACTTCAGTTTATTTTCCTACTGAAACTTTCAAATGAGGGATCTGATGTGTGGTTTGGACCAGAGTTTTTCTTAACTTATGTTTGTTATAATTTTTTTTTCTCACACACATGTAATTACATGTTAAATGCTCATCACTGTTGAAGGATGCAGCTTCCTCCTAGTAGCTGCTGTTAAAATTATTTGACTGTGCTGGTGCTCTGTCTCCCAAGTACCAGCTTTCAGTGACTTTTACTTTTGGACTTTCCTGTGAAGGATTTGGTGAGTTAAAGGGTAATGCTCTTGGCACAATTCCTACTTGTGTGTGCAACACTTTACAAAGTTGGTTTAGCAGCATGATGAAGAGAAATAAATATTCTACTTCTTCCTTTTGCCTTCTGTAGAGCGGGGAAAGCTCAGGGGCAGTAGAGAGGGCAGAAGTTGCTGAAGGTTGTCCTACAGGCCAGTATTAGAGTAGCATCTGGACCTCCTAGGTCTAGGGTTAACCATCTGGTAGGTTATTTAACTCCTAAAGCATTGGAGGGTTATTTACTTTGATTTTTGTTCATTATGGAAATTGGAGTATTTCAGAAACAAGCACTCAAGCTGCTGGAAAAAACCCGCTATTGATGGTTAGTGTAAGTGTTCTTTTTTGTCTCAATTTTCTGAAAGGGCCCATTATTAAGATAAGTATTTCCAAGTGAATGTGAATCAGAATAGAATAGTTAAATGTGCTGTGTAGTGACCCTCTCAGCTTTGAAGTAAGCTTAATAGAAGAAATCTGTAATGAATGTATTCCAGGAATAATTCCTTGGCATTGCAGAACCAAATTTGAGACTTTTGGTTAGAGAGAAGTACTTGATGTCTGCATTGTTGCACAGTGTTTTGTCTGCAAGCTTGATTTGCTCAGCAAACCA
>JANXJC010000037.1:22732076-22744529 GCA_027564655.1 Leptodon cayanensis | reverse complement strand
TGTTATCAACATTCTTCTCATACTGAACTCAAAACATAGCACCCTACCAGCTACTAGGAAGACAATTAACTCTATCCTACCTGACACCAGGACACAGTGCCTCTCTTTAGGGGATCAATCTCCAAAACCAATGAGAAGATGCTATGTGCTATAATGGAAATGTGGTGCTGAGAACATTAAGGATGATAATAGTTCCTTCTTTCATTCTATTGTATTTAAATGGAGTTTGTAGAAGTGTTATAGTTCTGCACTACTAATTTGCTGTCTGCTTTTGAGATATGAAGGCGGAAGCTCCTAGTGAAGACATATGTACCTTCAGCAGACTGGCCTCCAGGATTATAAACCTTATTTCATGTTGAGTGGTTTACAGAACCAGCGCTTGTGTTCCATATCTTGTATAGGTCACTGCGTTTCCTCCCAATGGATATGGCTTGTACAACATTGTAGGAAATGCTTGGGAATGGACGTCGGACTGGTGGGCTGTTCATCATTCAACGGATGAAGTTCACAACCCCGTAAGTATTTTATTGGCATCACATGAAGTATAGAATTCCCTCTTGCTAATCTGATCTGGTTGCTGTTTGAAAACCTACTGTTCTTTGCTTCTCTCTACTGTGCCTCGGGTGGGGGACATTCTGTGTTGCGGGGAATTAGGAACTCTCACACCACAGGTAATCAACACTGAAATTGTAGTGCTGTAGTCAAATTTTATTTAGTTATTTTTTGTTGGACAGGCCTCCACAACTGGTAAGCAGTTGAATACTTCCAAACTGGCTCATGTTACATAAATCAAGAGTTTGCCAATGCAGTGGAATTACTGTCAATAAAAAAGGGAAGATTTCTTGTTTATGTTGCTACAATCTGTACTACTCGCCCCACCACCATTAGAGAACAAACCATTGTGAGTTATCTTCATGGCTTCTACTAGCTGATTTAGAACTCAGTGTGTACTAAAGCTGATGTTTATGGGGAGAAGTAGCTTACCAGGCTTTGAAAGGTTAATGTTTGGTTTTCTTTGTGGCAGGCAGAGAAAGAGGTCCTGCAGGGTAAGCTTTGTATGTGGGGTTTCTCGTGCAGTATCTCTCAGCGGATTCAAGTTCTAGTATTACATCTCCTCTCTCATTTATCCAGGATGACTAAATCTGAGAAATGCTCTGTTCTCACAGAGCTTGTTTTGTTCAGACACGGTTATCTGTAATGAGAAAACCAATTAAACCTCACAGGGCAGGAGCTATCTCTTTGCTGCAGGATTTGAGTATCCCCATGCTGTGGTCTCTTATGGTGCGTGTAGTCTTTCTTTGGTATGCCAGACATAATTGGAGGCCTTTCTGGGAAGTCAGTAATTGGGAGCTTGAGGAACTTGCTGAACTTTTTTTTTTCTTTTCTGTTCTGTACATTGCAGAGGTTGACATTCTGCTGTTCTTCCAGGAGGATGTGTCTAGCAAGAGAAATCAGACTCATCTTGGGGCCTAGATTGCTCTAGATCTGTACTAGCAGTTCCATCACACTGATGGAGCATCTAGAGACCTCCTAACCCATACCAATCATGTTCGCCAATTTCAAGTTACTTGTATCCCAGTAATATACCACAGGTCTCTCCAGTGGCTTCAGCTATGTATTGGACAGTGTGCTACATATATCTTTCCAAGTAACTGAAATGCTTGGGACTGTAGCTTTTTCTTTTTTCCTTGTTTGATTTAAAATAGGATGGACTATTCTCTGATTTTTTCGGTAGGCAGTCTTAGTGGTCTAGCAATGTCTAAAGAACCTCCTTTTCCTTTGGGACCTTGGCCGTGTTGTATCTCCATCTACTACCTTTCTCACATACTGCACAAATAATACATATGATGTGATTTGAATATTTCACAGTAGTCAAAATTTTCTGCCAGGTTCTGTAATCCAGCAATAATGGAAAGCTGTATTGCATGAATTGTCTCTTGAATGTATAAACACACCTGTCTTCTTCTAACATTGACTCATGGCTTGCATACGTATACAGCTAAAATTTATATAGAACTTACACTTAGCATTCAAGCTGATACTTTAGATTATTTTTTTTTCCCTGTTTCCATACTGATTGATTAGGAAAGAAACATCTGCTGTCTTGCAATTCTGTTTCCATTTTGGTGGGTTTTTTTATATGCAATTAAGGATAATTTTTTTCCTGTGCCTTTTGAATGGGGAAGCAAGGCCAGTTTAAGAGCAACATTTCTAAAGATGAAGTCTTGAGTAGCTAGCAGAATGTAAGTTTAGGTGAAAGTGAAGAACAATAAACCCAGTGAACTTTCCCATATCAGGGTAGAGTAATATTGATTTGTTTGCAGCCTCGTAAGTCAGAGTAGGAGGAGGAGAAGGAGCAAGGCTGAGCTTTCCATTCCTGACTGTGTGGTCACCCTGGTTTGTACCAGGAACCTTTCACTACTGAAGCTTCAGCGCCTGGAACCAAAGCACAATGATATGCATGTGCTGCCTTAATTGGAGTGGAGGGAAAGGACCCCTTGCAGAGACAAACAGCATCTGTGTCCCTGGGAAAGAACACAAGTCTGGCAGTTGGTAGCATATTGCAATGGTCCCTGTTCTTTCGTCTGGTTCTCAGTCTGACAGCTACTTCAGTTTTGGCTGCTTCTTCCTGCAGTGACTGCTCGGGACAGGGAAAAGTGCATGGCTCTCTAGCAGTCTTCTGCCCTAGCAAGAAGTGGCAACACTGGGAAGCAAAAATAGAGTAACTAGGCTGAGTCTGGAGAATAAAAACTCTTTTGGTGCTGTGTGTATATAGAACTTAAAAGTCACAGATCTCAGGTCTATTTCACCTAGATATGTTCTACAGTTTTTCGTTTGGTTTTATCTGTAGGTTAGTAATGTGCATTATTTGTTTAAACTGATATCTCGTAAAGGCTCCATGTCATCACTGGCAAAGTCTTAGAGCTTTTTTTTTTTATGTAAGATGACTGGCTTTTGTGGGCAAAAGGCATGAAACAACTAATTTATGTGGAAGTTACTGTGGTAATAATGGAAAGAACCTCCAGGAGTCTTCATCCAAACTGCAGCTTTCAGCTAATCCATTCTCTGCCATTGGTGCTAGTGAACTTAATCTTACTTTATTTTATAAAGAAAAATAGATTTCTCTGCCCATGTCAGCCTTCCCAGCTTGTCCAAGTTGCACAAAATCCAGCTAGATAGAATCATGTATTTTGCTGAACTACAGCTACTGTGGTATGATGGTTGAAAAAAAAAAAAAAATCTGTCATCTTAAGTATTGCAGTGGTGCACCTTCATTAGAATGACTTACTTAAATGATATGCTTTTGTGTTAATAATGTCAATGCAGCAGTGCTTCAGTGTTGAATTAAGGTGATGGTGAGAAGCAAGTGTCATGTGACTTCTGCTCTCTGTTAAGTGCCTATGAGTTTGCTTAGGTTTTTAAATTCGGCACAAACATTTTGCAGATGCTTCAGGAAGTTTTTAAAAATCAGGTGTTAACAATGATGCTTTTAGGTTTTTTTTTTCAGTTGGAAACTAATTGTCAGAATCTAGTGTCTAAGGCAGAGCACTTCAAAGTGAATTCCAAAGGGTTTTTCTGATTAAATGGATAAGGAAACCGTATCTCATAATGTGAAAAGGTGTCCCAAAATAGCCAGGCTGCAGTATCTTCTGAGACATTAAAAATGATTAGCACCATATCTATCAGAGCCAATCTCTTTAGTCTCTCCACAGTACAAGTCAGCACAACCTATATATAGGATGTGTTCTTTCTGCCTAAAAGACTAGGAATTCTTCTAGAGGGTCAGTGCTTAGTGAAAGTTTTTTAACATATTTAGTTTAACAACTGAAATATTCAAAGCAGTTTTCTAGTACTGGAGAGATTCTGGGTATACTGTGGATTGGTTACAAGTAATGTATGGAATTTTGCACACAAGTTCTTTTTTTTTTTTTCCTGTAATGGATTGCCTTGCATTGACAAATGATTACCAAGAGCAAAAATAAACTGGGACACCTGAAAGTGCTTTGTAAGTTGTTTGCCACTTTTTAAGGTGTTAGATTTAATTTATGCTCTAACAACAGAACAAACAATGTTTTTCTTCTTCTTCGCCAGTCGTAGGACCTGTGCAGTTAAGTATTGAAGCCAAATAAAAAAACTTGAAAGATTTTTATGCAGCTGAAGAAGTATATAGAATGCAGAGCTTGGTACTGTGTCCTTGAAATTATAAGCTGTGAAGTGCCAGGAACACTGGACACCATTAGCAATAGTGGGGTTTTGGGGATGCAGCCAGAACTTCCTAAGTTAGTGGCATTGAAAGGCATCATAATATGTTATGGATGTAACTTTTAAGAGCAGAGCAGTAGTATAACATTAGTATAACTCTTCAACTATTCCAGTCCAGACACTTAGTTGTATGGTAGTAGCGGCTTGTTCAAAACATAAGGAGCAAGTGGCTTTTATTTTGAATTCTACTTCTCATCAGCTTGTGCAGCCAGCTGCAAATGTTTCTGCTCATTTTTGACTTAAGCAAATGGAAGTCTCCCCATTTGATGAGCATACAGGATCAGTGGAGATTAGTGTACTGTACTTAAACTAGCTGTGAAAGCAAATAAACAGTATTATATTTGAAGGGGTTTTAAGTAACAAATTGTATATAGTGAATAACCTCATTTGTCATCTGGAACACAGTGAATGGTCTCTCGATTTTGTGTGAGATATGAAACACATGATTCGTGTGTTACTCTCGCAGAAAAAAATAGGAAGCATCCAAGCTGGTAACATTTGCTTAGTGCAGCAGGATAGTCCAGGGGAAATCCCATGTATTGGGAATCCAGAACAAACCAGGATAAGCCAAATCTGAAATAGCTGTCTGGAAAACTTTCACACATGGAGATGGAAGAAACTTCTAAATTTTCTGAATTTCAAGTGGAATAGTGTGTCTTAATTGTAACCTGTTCTTCCAACTTCCCCTCACCTCTCAGCATAGTTCTTGTCTATATTGTGTGTTCACTAACCACTAAAAGCCTTTCTAAGCAGAATTCTGTCGTGCATTTAGGGTCTAGGGTGCCAGGCTGTATCTACCATGGCTATTCTGCAGTACACATTGTGCATTCTGGGGCTCCTTTTTTAAGGGATTCTTCACTTGAGTGACTGCCAGGAGATCAAGGAGCTAGCTGTCTTGCTGCTGCTCTCTGAAATTATTTTGCTTGCACTTGAAGACATCTTGGAGTTGCACAGAATGGGGCCACGTAGCAGTACAGTCTCGCAGCATGTCTTAATCATGTAGGCGAAGTGGTTTTTATGTGGTCAAACTGACTTTGGGGGGAATTATAAAATCCCCTTGAGAAAATGTAAAACTGATACTTCAACTCCTCCAGTATTGGCAGTGGGTGAAAAGCCAGAACACTGCTGTTGTCAGAAGTAAGTGCTTCTGGGCTGATGTTTCTCATGAGCGGGAAACAAATCCAGACTTTAAGGCAAACTCACAAAAATTATTTCTTTAGCACATCTTGCAGCTACTATTTGGTGCAGGAGGACAGGACTAGGAAGCACCAGGGTGGCTTCTTGTTTGTTTGTTTGTTTGAAAAATGTAAATGATCATTTGGCAGACAGTAGCCAAGTGTGTGTGTGAGATCAATCAATCAATCAAACCACAATTTCTTTATGGGGCCATTTTAATTGTGGCGACTTCTGGCTCATTTTTTTTTTATACAGTGCATAGTTTCTTATGACCTGCAGTTCTCTGAAAACTGATTTAGCTCAAAACAGAGTGGCCATGTAGCTGACGGTGTATAGAAAATTATGATGCAACTTCAGAAAGCATTTGTTTGATGTAATGAAAGAAATACAGCTTTCTTTTTAATTTAAAAAAAAGCTTCTATGATGTATTTTAATAACTCTTTAAAGAATAATCCTACTTATAAGCTTTGGCAATTGAATGCACAAGCACTTGTAATTATGCAATCAGACTATAATACGTCTGTAACAACATTATACTACAAAATAAACTTGCCAATATACAGTAAATTCTGTTCTAAACCTGGGATCAAAGTCTGGACAGCTCTGGCTCTCTACATAGGGACAGCAAACATCCTTCCACTTCAGTATCAGATGGTACACTTTTCCAGATAATGGCATAAAACAATATTGTTTGATGGAACAAAGATTTGCTTGTTGTAATCAAATGTTACCTTAATTGCTGTGCTCTGATTAGTTTTTATTATGGGTAAGCACAATCAAAGCAGGTTTCTTTTATCTATAAGGAAGATACAAGCATGAGCAAATACTAACATTGCAGGCTTTCTCCTTTTCTTAATTACAAGAAATACGTGATATTGAACTGTAATGTTGTCTGGCCAAACTTAGATAACGTTTATACACTCTTACTTTACCAAGTATGTTAAATGCAGGCATTATTTTAGAAAAGCTACTGACTGGGGGGATCTTGGCTTTTCAGGATGCCATCCCTGAAGTCTCTGTAGCTCTGTAGAAGACAAAGCAGTGAAGTTTTTGGGGTTTGGTTGGGTTTTTTTCAGTAGTCTCTAAGCAGCCAGCGCTCAGACAGGAATGAGTTTACATTTCTACATCTGCAGATGTAAGGACTGCTAACTTTCTTGCTTAAAGTTTCTCTTGTTTTACAGAGTGATTTAGGTAGGAGAAAGACCACTCAGAGAAAAGAGCTCTGGACAGAAGGGTGTGTATGGAACTCCTGTGTACAGTGTCAGAAGCAGGGTGTCGCTGGTAAGGGACATCTAGCTCTTAAAACCTTTCAAGAAATTGAACTCTCTTATTCCAGTCTGTCTGTAGGCACTTGTCTTCTTCCTTTATCTCAGTTTGGAGCTGGGATTGGGGCCTTGTTTTGGATGACAGAGGTGGTTCATGCTACAGGTAGACCAAGGAGCTGCAGCGCCTTTCTACCTACCTGGACAAAATCGTTCAACTTCATATGCTAAGGAAGTAAAGTCCAAGTGGCTTCTTCCTGCCTGTGATGTGTCTGAGGTTTCTTCAGCAAGGCTGGGGTAGAGAAAGGAGTATAGAAACAAGACATGCAGTACAGGGGAAGGACAGCTGCTTGCCCTGAGCTTTACCGCAGTGGCTGAGCTGCGAACTTACTGGGAGCTGTAGTAAAGGTCTCCTGAAGTCAAGGAATGCAAATACAGCCCATGGCCGCGGGGATGCCGACAGATCACCTGGGGGACTTTGAAGTCCTCAGTCTCTAGCGCTAGGTAGGGGGCTTGCACAGGGTGCAAAACCAAACCATTAGAGGAAGGAAACGCAAGACTTGATTCCAACACCACGTTCTCCTCGGGCAGACAAACCTGTTGTACAGAAGGACAAAGCAGTGTAAATGATGATGCTCATCAGTCTGGAACAAGAATGTCTTCCTCACTTAGTTTTGGTTGCTTTCAGATCAGCCCACGTGGCTTTGCTGGGGACCTTGGTGATAACGTGGTGCCTTTTATAGAGAAGCTGAGCTACATATGGAATGAAAGCATCAGCACTGCCTGCTATGTTCAATGTTGTGGTTCCAATTTTAACTCCACAATAGCCTTCAAATGAGACTGAAAGTTTTTGTAAGCTGCATTTTTAATACTAGGAAGGAGAATTGAATTAACTGAGTCCTACCTTTTGAGGCTTTGTTGTTCTCTTGAACCTCCCTTAATTTGAGTGCAGTCACGAGCTGAGAAAGGTATCAATCTAGTTGGTCTCTTGCATACAGTTACTTGTGCATTTGATTTTGTACATATGCATGTAGCTGGATACAACTGTAGGGAAAGCTGGTTATCCCAACTTGTTTTATCTTTTCCTTTACTAAATTGCAGAGCAAGACAGGGAAATACCAACAGCAAGAGAATTAGACAGTTGTCAAACAGGCAGTGATTGTTTCTCCAACTAATGTCTAATGATTTTCTGCTTTTCCAAGAACTTTACCAGTTGTTTTATGATAAACTTTTTACCTTCAGTGATTTTCAAGTGTTTTGTAATAGAATAGATTATCAGAGAACACTATATCAGATTTTTGCAGGTGGTAAAGTGTTTCAGTGCTGTAATCCTGCTTCAGAGGCTGGGGCTTTTCAATATAACTTGTTTTTCTGTTACCAAATTATCTTTGCTCAATTTTTGCCTAGCGGAAGATATTTGTAATTAATAAAAAGAGCTTATGCAATTACCGTTTACTTTGGTTCACATGCTTCTTCAGTATATGTTATCCCTGTATAATTGCTGAAACATACAATAGTCTTATGGTTGGATGAGAAATCTTCTAATCCTAAATTAGCATGTTCTTCTTAGTTTATAAAAGTTACTTTGGAGCTAATAGCAAAGATTGCTGCTCAGTATTTGCATTACAGTTCTTAATGGGAAATCCTGCTCAACAGCCCCATTGTTCTCTGTTTTGTCTTGTTCTCATGTAATTTTTTTTAGGTCAGTTTTTTCTTCTGGCTAGCTCTGCACTAGCTTCCCTTAAAATGAGATTAACAGGGTGTTTGAATTGATTGTGCTTGTTAGTGGCTTATCTTAGAGTGGGGATCTGTGCATCCACATGCAAGTTTTGTGAAGACAACTTCCAGAGACCTTGGAAATGGAGTAAGCCTGTCCTGTGGAGGAGCACACAGGCTCGGAAAGGAGCGGACACTGCCTCTGGGTGTGGTTTTCCTTGAGTATTTGTGGGGTATTTAATGCAGTAGTAGGCCAAATTCTTTTTTGCATCTCTCATATATAAACTTATTTTGCAATAATTGTGAAGCTGATGAAGTTCAAGTATGGTAAGCTTTGGATATGAAGACTCGCAAAGCAGTCAATCTCAGTGGATGCGGTCAGTAGCTTCTGTAGTACCAGCATCAACTTTCAGGGTTTTCTTACGGTCCCTGTGATTTATATTCAGTGTCACAAATACTTGTCTTGCAGTTTCTTCTAGAACTTCACCTCTGCTAATGCAGGAGCTGGGTGGGAGACAACTATACCCCTTGATACAGGGTAGGATGGTGTAATGACCAGGTGTAACCAAACTGGTCAAATCAGTGGTCACTGAGACAAGCTGGAGAGGCATCTTTCCCTGTGAAATCCCCTCTTTAGGGACTTACTTCTTAAAGGGAAATTATTCCTGGATTCAGGAGATAGTACAGAAGTGAAATTTGGTGACTGCCTTTATATTGGTCCAGGTGGTGTTGGTAAGGCTTTGCAGAAAGCACAGCACCCTCTTCCAGGATACATGGCTGGCTGCTGGACAGGAGACAAAATAATTGGCAGAACTTCTTTTTCAGCAGTTGTATGTTTTTAACCTGTCAATGGTACTTTTTTATGGTACTATTTGGTATCATTTACATATTCTGTAGCAATGAATTCTTTTTTTCCTAACTGGTAAAAACTTTTTCCTACTTGTAAAAAGCCAGTAAAAACTGGGCTGATGATTTCCTTGTAACCTGTATTTTTTTGATATAGGTAATGTTGTTAGCAGAAAATGCAGGGATCTGGAGAATATCACAGCTCTTTTTTTCTTCCAGTATTCCACAAATTCTTCTGATAAGGTTATGTCTAGAAATACAGACTTGATTTACACACTCTACCAGTGAGTGAAGAAACAGCTTGTACCTCAAGTTAAGTGAAAAATTCTTTATTGGAGGCTTGTACATGATATGAAAACACTTTTGTTGCATGCTAGTGTAACATGTGCAGAAATAGAAATATGTGCAAATCTTACAACCTCGAGAGGATTCTTAGTGGCAGTACTAGCTTCTAGGCTAGGCTTGCCAGTTAACTAATAAAACACAATTTATTTTCTTGATCTTGTTTGTCCCTTCCATAAGACAGATGTTCTTGTGGCTCCTTCCTAAAAGTAGTTCCTCAATGCACATCGAGTGTAGAAAGCATGTAAGAATATTTGGTATCAACAGTGGAAACGTGAAGTATAGCAGTAGTGTTTAAGCATTAGATGAGTGCAGTAGTAACTTTCACAGCTAAAAGGAATGAAGTGGGAGAATTGTTCACCTACATAATAAATATGCCTCAAAGCTAGTGAAATAGTGTGTTATCAAGGAAGCCTAGCTTTCTCCTTGAACTATTAGGCCATCCTTTGGAACTGGAATTGAAAAAGAAGAGTGAAATAACCTCATTAAATCAATTCTAGGGCCAATTTCATAAGCAGTTCAAATAAATCAAATACATTACACTGCAAATGTACACACAATTACAAAATTGTTGCTAAGTGCAGTGCTTTCTGCAGACCTCCTTAGCTGTCATGATCCCACATAATAATGAATTTAGTACACTGTGACTGGGAGAGGATACGGAATGCCTTGCAGCACAGTCACTAACTTGTGTTTCAGACTGGATTTTGGCCTGGAAAGAGAATAAGCACCAAACATTGGGCGTTACAGCCCCTCATCGCAACGGGCCACCAAACAGTGTAACCGCATTTAGAAAAGTCTAAGTTCTCTGTGTTCCTGCTGGAGGCTCCCAGGTGTCTGTGTGTTTGTGTCATAGCAGTGGAACTGATGAGAATCACAGATTTCACTACATGTGCAGGCTGGTGTGTGAAAACTTCCTAATCTCCTGCTAGGAAACATCTGAAAACTACAGGAAGAGATCTGTTTTCAAAGATCAGTACTCTCTCATGATTGCCACTGTGCTTTTTACAGTGTATTATCAGGTGCTTTACAGAAACAAAGCACAGTCTGCTCTTGGCAAGTGGGCAGCAACTCAGTGTTAAATATTTGCAGCAGTGGGGAGGGAGAACAATTACTTTCACCTGTCTGCAGGTCTTTTACAACCTAATTATTTCAAGCTTTCTGGTTCAGATAGACACAGCTGAAATTTGTTTACTTTGAATATTTATGGCTGCTCCTTATCCATCTCCCTATTCTTACAGCTTTTTACCTTTACTCTGTAATTAGCAATTGTTTTTCCTTGAATACTAACCAATGTCCTCTCCTCCCCAGAAAGGGCCCTCATCTGGGATGGACAGAGTGAAGAAGGGTGGATCCTATATGTGCCACAAGGTAATGTCAGAAGGCCTGTGGTATTTTTGTAGTGATCTTTCCTCTGAATGTACCTGACTTGACAATGAAATGATCTGACAGAGTTTTCTGGCAGCCTGGATGCTTGCTAAGGGGTTTCATGCAATTTAAGGAAAGGCAATACCTAATGTTCTTAAGGACTTTTTTTTTTTTTGTTAGCTTGGAATTAAACCAACCAACCAGCCAAACTACTTTACCCAGTACGGGGGGTGGGGGGGGTGGGGGGTTGAGGTAGAAGTTAAAATGGATGTATGCCTCTAATGCTATTTTCATTATAGTGTTTCAGTGATACTTGTAAGAATAGAAAGTATGGATGTGACTTTCTTGAGTTTTATGGCTCTTGATGCAGGAAGGAATCAGCTGTTTGCAGAAAGATTGTTGGGAGATAAATGTTTCAACTTATGTGATAGTAGACTTCAGATTCTTTCTGAAAGTCTGGATACACCACAATGCAATAGCTGTTCGTGACAGAAATGGTGTTTTAAACTCTGTTCACGCAGTGTTGGAAAAAATGCTTATTGTAGATCTCATTTTTTTTATTAAAGCTGCCCTATTCTTCCTCCCTTTCAAAGCCTGCAGCTGGCAAATCATTCTCATAATTAGATTAAATTTTCTACAGTGAGATCCCATTTTCTACACTGATTTCCTTCTTAGGTGAAATCAATGTCAGATGTTAATTAGCAGTTTTGATTAAATTAACACTGGAATAGACTCTTCTTCAGTGATGAAAAATGTGACCCATTTTAAAGGCTTGTGAAGATTCTAGTCTGTCCTAGTCTTTTTTGTAGGTGATAAAACTAGGCTGTGTATCGAGACAAAAAAACCCGACTGAATACTATTAGTACAAGGGCTCTTTATTAGCTGCCTAAAAATCTATTCAGACTCCTCTATCTACGCTATTGCTCTTCTACCTCTCAGAGCTGACCAAGGCTGAAGTTGCACCTTTTTACACGTATGCTTAGCAGCTACTTTTAGTTTCAAAACAGATCAGCTCCTAAATCCTATCCCGCACAGCTGAGGTGTAGGGCAGAGCTCTGCAGTGCGAGACAGCAGCAGCGTGCCCTCTTCTTGGAGGGCAACAGCCGCTCGCTGGCTCTGGGCTGCTGTGGAGGAGCTGGTGAAGAACCGTTGTTTGAATCTTTCAAAGATTCAAACCTGAAAGAACCGTTTGAAGAACGGTTTGAAACCGTTAGCTCATGGAGATAAACGTGGGGGGACCTGCTGCCTCTGCGGGGATGGTGCGGTTCACAGCGCTGTTCCCTTGATGACAGAGCCCGTTTTAGTTGTCACCACCCTCGTGGTTGTACAAATTGAACTGTTTAGTAGCTGTGCCCAAACTCCTGAAGGGATTCGGGTTTAAAGGAGAAAAACTACCCTCTCCTCCCTGTTCTCCTCTGCTCCCCACTCCCCCCCTGCTCCCCCCCCCCCAAAAAAAAGGGCAGAGGGGAAGAAAAAGAAG
>JANXJC010000037.1:22678263-22720726 GCA_027564655.1 Leptodon cayanensis | reverse complement strand
ATTAGTTTCTTCTTTTCTGTTCTATTAAACCGTTCTTATCTCAACCCACGGGTTTTACTTCTTTTCCCGATTTTCTCCCCCATCCCATTGTGGTGGGGGAAGTGAGGAAGCGGCTGTGTGGTGCTTAGTTGCTGGCTGGGGTTAAACCACGACACCATGGATGCCTCTGAGCGCTGCCATCTTGGGATTGATGCTCTCATGCTGTGAGTGCTTCTCATTGTGGGGAGGGTGGTAGATCAGTTTTATGAGAGAGGTGCTGAAATGTTGAGTGATCGCAGATATTAAAATACACTTTGGTTTTGTAGTTTAGGGCTTTCTGTTATTGCCAAATTGACCTTTAGATCAAGACACACATAATTTGGCTTCTAATCCTTGGTGCCAGATGGAATTCTTTTCAATTTTTAAATGACAGAAGTAATGAGTCATTACTTAGTAGTAAAAGAAACAGATTGCTTACATGCACAGGAGATGGGGTTTTGGAAATCTGCAAAAGGTCATGGAAAATCCAGTGTTTTCCTCCTCTTCCTCCCACCCAGGGCTTCTATTGTATTGAACTATGAATGTGTTGAACTGTTGAGATGTCCAGGTTGGGTGAAAAATTGATGAAAGCTCATTTTAATTTGTTATGTAAAATTGTTGTTGAAAGAAAGCTTAAAATGGAGCTGAAAGAGTGAACTGTATGTGAACTTTGTGATGCTGCACTAAGGCACCTGGTGCAGCTGCGAATTTCTTTTGCAGCACTCTATGCTGTCTCTAGGATGAGACTATATGAATCATTTTTCTTTGATACATTGCATGCATTTAGCTGTTGATTTTTCTCCCTGTATAAATAATGCTTTCTGCTCATTAATCATTTTTATGACTGTTCTCTGCAGTTTCTCAGATTTCTTAATATCTATCTGATAATTGGAGTTTGGAAGGTTAACTGTGTCTGGAACAGTGAGTTCATTTGAGAGCTGTCTTCATCTGACTTCATCACTGAATCTTCATGTCTGACACTGTATATTGTAACAAGGTGGTGGAGCTCAGGTGTGCATGTGAATCTGTGACTCATCAGACTGCAAGTAAGGGAGCTGTGCTCAGAAAACTAGGCACAATCCTAGTCTAGAAGAAATTAAATACAAAGCTTCTTGTCTTTTCTGGTAGGCAGAAGGTGCTGGAATCAAGCTTTTTCTGAGAGATTTCTTTTTAATGTCAGTGTGGTGGAAGCTGAGCAATCTCGAGTGATTAATACATAGTACAGTGATTTCATGTATTGGTAGTGTTATCATCTGGTGATCTGGTGTAACCCTTTCAGCTAGGAGTGTTGCAAATACTCAGTCACATCAGCTGTGGCTTTCTTGAGCCAACTTTTGGAAAACTCTCAAGGCCTGAGGTTTCACAGCCTCTTTGGGTACAGGTTTCAGGGCTGTACCAGCCTCCCAGTGAGAGTTTTTTCAAAGTATGAAATCTGAACTTCCCTAACTGCGGGTTTTTTCCTTTATGCCTTGTTTATCACTACTGAGAGGAGTTTGATGCTGTTATCTTCGTAATTACTCTTCACAGAGTTCCTTTAGATTACCCCATAGTGTCCTCCTTGCTGGAATAAACAAGTGTATGTTCCTCAGACTTTTCTTATTGGTCATATGCTTAGTCTCCTGACCATCTTGGTAGCCCTTTGCTGGATCATCAATTTTTCTACATATCTTTTGAGCTGAAGGTCCCACAGCTGGCCACAGCTTGCATTGCTACCTCGTCATGCCAAGTAGAGAACATTAATAACTCCCCTGGATCTGTGTTCTTCCTTCTGTAGCCTGGCATGAGGTTTGCTTTATTTGCGAAGAGACTGCACTTCGCTTGTTTTTGCAACTTGGCTTCCGTTATAACACCTGAGGTGGCTTTCAGTGGAATTGCCACTCAGTTCCCAGTGCACTGGTGTATGGGGATACTCTGCCCCAGGAATACTTTTGTGCTGGTCTTCTGTTTGTCTGGACCATTGGAGTGTTTTCTGTCTCAAGCTTGCCTTAAGTTACACCAGCAAGTTAATAGGCCGTGGAAGATGGCCACTTTAAATTATGTAGCATAAAAAGTTGTTCACTGCCTACACCAGAAGGACGTGATCAGAAGGCCTTTTGCTAAAAGAGCCTGTTTGAAGGCTCCCTTTGGCTTCCTAGTTTCCTACGGAGCCAATCTCTTGAAGAATAAAGTATTCCTTTTAAGTATTTTGTTTTACTTTGCACGTGGTTTCTGTCTGCCTTTGTTCTGAATAGGCTATTCAGATAGTTCTCAGATGTACTTCCTTTTAAAGTAAAATAGCAAGTTTAAACATCTCCTGTGTGATATACTGGAGATGTTTCCTGCAGGAGATCTAAAATGCTTCTTAAATGGTGGCATTGAGTGCAGACAGTCCAAAGGGACTTTATCATTCCCAGGTTGAGAGTTTGTTAGCTGCTTTATCCATGCTCTCTTTAGGTTGTGCCTTCTTCCTTCTCTAGTTAATCTTGGATACTTCTTTTTTTTTTTATTCCCTTGTTACAGACTATTCTCTTTGTGCTGCTGCTCTTCTCATGTCAGGTTTAAATTTTCCTTTGATTTGACCTTCATTTCTGGATAATCATCTCCATCAGATTAGTGGGCATGTACTCTCTATCCTTCTGCCAGTCTATTGTGCATCTATTAGAATATTGATTTGCAGAGAGTGAAGTATAAAAAATCAATATCCCATTAAGTGGAGTAGAGTGACAGTGTTCTAAGGCTAGTCAAGTTCAAAGACTAGATGCTAAAGGTGGTGTTTTTTTCCCCATGTGGCCTTGGCTAGGCAGATAAGATAAAATGTACATATCCTGTTAGGGTTTTGCTCATGTGTGTTCATGGCTGGAAGGCTCATTGCAAACAACGAAATTTTAAAAAGTGTTGGTAATGCAGAAAGATACTTTGATTTATTATATCACTTGCAGTTTATTGGGGTTTTTTTTTAGCAGTAAACCAGTAGAATATAAATTCTCTATAGTATATTTAGGCAGGATAGATAGACGTGAGCAATCTGATATTGCATACCAGTGTCTGCTCTTAAGTGCTCAGAGAATTGTGGAAAGACCAGGTGTAAAGATTTTTGGTTTTGTTTTTATTGCTCAGTATGAGATGCCCACCTCATACAGATGATGAATGCAGCTCCCCTGCCAGCCCCCTTGTTCTTTGCACAGTAGTCTGCCATTTGAAGATGGGGAGTCAAAACATACCTATTTTCCATTTCCTACTTTTGAACCATTCTCGGACCAGTCCACAGTTATTTTAAGATATGCTACATGTACTTCAGTGCTATTCATAAACATCTGAATGACCACAGGTATGATTCCCCTCCATTCACTGGATTGCTGTTACTGTCTTTTAAAAAAATAATAAATACATTAATGCTCTCTACTAATTGCTTAGCTAGGAAACTAGGTTTTGTCCATTTATGGCTCAATTCATTTATGCTTTATAGCTTGTAAAGTACATTAAAGTACTTCATGGGCTGAGAATTTGAAATTATGAGAGACTGCAGTCTTCACAGTGAGTCTTCTGTGGTGTTGTGCAGCGGAGTTTGGCTGGCATGCTGCCTGCTTTTTGCAAGGCAGAGCTCATTATCTGTGAGTCACACCTGGCCCTCACTAAGTTTGGAAGCAGGACTTCTGAGGGCCATTGCTGAGTCTGGGGCTCCTGCCTGGTGAAACCATCTCCTGCTGTGTGCTAATGAGCTGGCTAAATCTTCCATAAGTAAAGGGATGCTGGAATGAAATGTCTGGTAATCATATTTGTAAATCCAAAGAATAAGTTGAAGATCAGTTTATTTAAGTATGCCTTAGCTGTGCAGAGAAGACTGACCTTGGAAAATGCTGTGTTTGAATAACACAGTTTATCAAAATATCTCCTAAGTGCTTTGCAGAGATAGATGAACTTTGTTTCCTTTCTTGTACAGATAAGGAAACTGACGCAGAAACACATGAAATGAATTAACCAGTGGTTGAGCTATTGTTCTTGGTTATCACAGGGCTCTGCGTTTCATCTTTCATTGTATGCTGCGCTTGCAGCATCAGTTGGGTAATATGAATCATAAATCTCTTTGCCAATACACAAACAGTCACAAAGTGTTGACTTCCATATGAGTAAAAAAGTTATATAACTTAAAATTTTGTCACATCCTCAGATGTAAACAAAACAAGTATAGAACAATGCGAACAATTCAATTCTCACCATGCAAATTGCTTCCTGATTAATAGCAATGTATTTCAATGAAAATTAGTCTCAGGATGTACTTCAGTTAAATAATGTCACATCTATAAAGTATTTTGGCCTGACAGCAGTAGGTGAGCTACTTGAAAAGACTAAATGGACCGCCCATCTACTGGCTAAAATTCTAATAATGTTTTTGAAGGGAATCTGTCCTGAATATATTTTTCTACTTTTGTTAATAGAGGATGCTATGTAACAGCATTCCATTTAAATAGATCTCTGTGTAACAGTATTTCTTCAAAAGAAACTCATTGCTAAGTGAGACATAGAACTGCCTCGCAGACTGAAGGAATTTCTTCCCTTTGAAGTGCACATCAAATTTCTTCTGTGCTCCCCATCTGCCTTGTATGAAAAAACTTCATTTGACATCAGTGACCTCTGGCAAGCCCTATATAGATAAGGAAAATGTATTTGCACACTATTCAGGTCTTTTATGGACTACATACATAATGGACAGTTTGAAAGGATTGAACCCAGTGCTTCAAATTGATGTATTAGTACTATAGTGTGCTTAGCAAACTTCGGCTGCAAAATTTGGTTCGTAGTTTCACTTAACATGCTGCTTCTTTTCAGCAGTTTGCCAGAGACAGAACTGCACATTCTAGTGCTTGCAGGAAATCAGTAACTAAAGCTGAGAGAGTATCCATGTAGATTTGCTGGGCTGCCTTCCACCAAAGTGGTTGTCGTGCAGTTCCTTTGGCCCTTGCCTATACAGCATGATTTAGTTTATGGGTAGTGTGGCACGGTAGCTTTTGCATTTTTATTAGGCTATGCTGCTGATGTTTTCACTGCCAGTTGTATTTGACTGCAGTAGTCCGAGTTACTGTTCTCACACAGTTAAGTGCTTTCCTGGCGGTTCAGGTGGTTATGTCACGATTCTTTATGTTTGTGGCCCCTGTGTACTGTGGAATACACAGCTGAAGCCAGACAGAGGTCAAGCTTCAGTTTCCTGTTAGATTTGACAGTGGCAACGGCATCTTGCCGCTATGGGCTGCAGCTTGTCAGAAGCTCGCTGGTTTGGTGTGCATAGAGCAGTCACGTAGGGGGTTGTGATCAATGTGCTCATGCTGCTGCTCAGAAAGTTACTGATAGCTTTGCGTGGCTGGGTTTTGAAGGGTGTCTGAAGTTTATTGCAGGGATAGATGTTTTCTTAGCCTTTTCATTGCGTGTTTATATATAGAAAGCAATACTGACCTTTTGTGCTCAGAGGCGTGGCCAGTCACTACAGAGGTTGGTACTGCACACTGTCAGGAAGGGTTTGCAATGTCAGCATCTTCGTGTTTCTTTTCTTTCATGAAGATGTATTCCCCAGACCCCACCATGTTTTTCTTTGAGACACAACTTCTTTCTCATCCCTGCTTAAGATAATTAGGTCATAGAAAAGGACTGTCTAACTGTTGCCTAAAATTTCCAATGGAGAATTTCACTTGGGAGGCTGAAGGAAGATAATGTCTTTTTTTAATCTTATGGTAAGGCTAGAGACTTATTAAGAACTGCTGTGCGCTCTAACTGCATCCTCAGTCTTCTTCAATATTTACCAGAGAAGGGAAAGCATCTGACCAAGGGTAGAGAAGCAGAGGTAAACATACTTTAGGATGACCCTGAACAACAGTCAGATAGATACGTTTTCCAAAATACTGTTTTCCTGGTATACATGGCTAGGGAAGCATTCTCTTCTTCCTGAAGATAGGCATGTACTTTTTGAAGTTTTAGTTATAAATGCAAAATTACAGTAATTTTTTATTTTTTTACCATTTACATAACTTTAATGTGTATTTAATAAATAATGAGAACTTCAGAAAGTATTTGATGAAGTTTTTTGAAAGTTTTGGTGAAGTATTAGGACTTTATTTGGAAACTACTTCTGTGGGACTCTGGGAGTCTTACTTTCATGCTGTTGTACTAAACCTGTGATTGCATTTTTTTCTTGGCTTAACCTTTTATTAAAGGTCATAAAATTGTTATTAATCAGTGTGTTGTATATTATCACAGATGTGGTACTTATACACATTAAGTAGACATAAGTATAAATTATGAGTATTTTATAGAGTTGCTTTTATTTAAAAGTCAGATTCTTTATAATGTGGTTGGACTTCATGCTATATGTAACTTCACATGTATTTTACGAAATATTTAATGTATACGTTTTGAAAATTCTTGTTGGAATTGCACTTTGGTAGTTGAGCTCTTGTGCTGTTTTTTGTTAATCCTATAATTAAAGTGAAAATAATTAACTTGGTATGAAAAAATAGTTCTTCTAGGAGTTCTCAAACCACGTGGTTTGTTTTTTTTATTTATCCTTCTCATTTGGCAGTCATTTGGGAGATTGTGTCCTCAAGGATTACTTTGGCTTAGGTATTTCACTGTATTTCTCTTAAGCTGAGAAAAATAATGTAGTTTCCATGGGATCAGGTATTTTTTTTCCACTCCCATTTAACTTAGAAATGGCTCTTTACGTAAGTGAGAATGCCTGTAAAAGCATGTACCCACTGTGGCATGGTTCCCTGGTACAGTGAACCCCATTGGATAATGGGCATTTGTTGTGGACTGAAAGCCAAGAGCCTGGTGTTCCTTAACGTTTCCCACCCATGGGCTGAAACGCGAGAGTGGTGCTGTTGGACATAACAGAAATTGCATTATTTAGGATAGAAGCACATACCAAGTCTGTAACTCAGTATTCTGGTGGGTACCTTTGTGTATAAATACATCCTTGGTGTGTGTATATATACATTTAATACAGTGTTTTCATCTTTGCTTAAATTTCAACTTAATTTGTTCGAAAGGACTATACTGATTGAAATCATCTTCTCGGAGTTAAGAATCTAGATGCCTCTGGTTTTTTCCAGGTCTACTTCAAGTTGTTCTGTTGAATAAAGATCCCAGATGATGGATGAGACTGTATGCTTGCTTTCCCTTCTCCCTTCCCTCAGAATCCCTATTGCTTCTGGAAACCTTTGTGACTTTGCCTCATCTCTATACTGCATAAAATATGGTGTAATGAAAATTTCTTATGATCAAGTCTCTCTTTTTTTTTTGTTTCCTTCCTTTTTTAAATGAATAATTTAGGTTCTTGCTCTTGATTTCTCATTGCTAGTGTGACCTAGTGTGTGTAAATATTCTTGGAGTGGTTCTTTTCAGTGGCTTACTGTCAATTTTGTTGTGTGTTGTACTGATTCAAGGTGTTTTCAGGCACATGTGCTGTGCATCAGCCGTTATTTCCAGGCAGTGTGAGAGCAAAACGAATGTAGGTGTAGAGAGAAATGTATGGTTTCATCTTGGCAAACACTGTGGTGGTTTTCCAAGCCATAAAAGTTGAGCACGTAAAGGCTGTTGCACTGAATGTGGAATGAACTCAGTGCACCCTGAGACTGTAGCATTAATCAGGTTTCATCTTGCTGGTTAATATATCCCAAGAATTGTTGGAATTCAAGTCATCTAAAAATGCACATAAGCTAAGACTGATGGAAAACTGTACTGCTCTGTGAATAAAGTAGAAGGTTGGGTCAGGAATAATCATTTTTATCTTTAGTGAATGTTGGGTCAGGCATGATGGATTGTGGAACAAGTCCTTCCAGTTCTTGTCACATATAGCATCTTGGTCTGCAGCCTTTCCTTTATTAAATAATTTGACAGTAATAAAAATAGGTTTGGGGATTTTTTTTTTTATGTTCCCACCCCCCAAGGAATATTTGCTTAAGATATTACAATATTTTCAACCAGATTATTCTGTACTACTTATCCTTTCAGAAAGATTGTATTTTACATTTTTTTTTGTATTTGCATTGTTGAGAAAGATGTGTCGCAAGAGAATAAAGAAGTCCCTTATCTTATCTTGCTGTTCCATAACTGTACTTTGGTTTATATGAAATCCATAATTTTTCCTTGTTGGTATGACAACAGAAAACATAAAGGTGAAATTAGAATAAGAATATAGATGAATGTTAACTGTATGTGCTGTAGCAGTTAAATAAGTCACTTGATTATAGAATAATAATTCAGTATGGCATGCATTTTAACAGAATGGTTTTAAGAGGGGAGGAGCAGTATAAAGAAAGAATTATGTGTGTTTAATGTAGTATTTCACTGTGGTAGTAAATCAATTCCCCTCATCAAATTATGTGAACAAATTTATGAGTATGCATGTATCTAGGGCAGTTAATAAGCCATCTTGTATAGGACTGAGATATGTAGTTTTGCACTGTAACCTTTAAATGCAATTTATCTCAAAGGCATAATGCTTAAAACTTCCTAAATGTTCCTTCTCAAAGAAAATTTAGGGAGAAACAAAAAAAAATAATGCCTTACTAAAAAAAAAAGGTTAGTTTATGTAACATTCCAGTTGCTTAGAATTTAAGTACCTTTCAAAGCTATTAATTTTGATGTGATCACTCAATTTTTATCATAATGTTCTCTGCAACACTATTTCTGCATGTTTTATGAAATAAAAATTTTGAAGTACCTCTCAGTCTTTCTGAATGCTTTACAGTCAGGTCGAACTAACTGGGAGCCATGACAAATCCTCTAATTCTATACCCTTAAGCATGTGCAAGTCTCATATAAGTGACAGCGCTGTGTGTGCAAAATCCAGGTGGTAGGAGGCATGACCTTCTGCATGCCCAGGGAGTGAATCAGCAAATGTGGCTTCTGTTCATACCTTGGCCACCAGTTTCTCCTCAGAAGCCCATGTAGCCTCTCTAAGTTCTTCAGACCTGGGACCATGCACATGCACTGTGGAGTGATGCTCTTGAATGATGCCTGCAGGTTCTAAAGCAGGAAAAAAGGGAATAAAAAAGGAAGAGTTGGAACTGAGCTGTACCTGAGCAAGTAAAAATTCATGTTCTGTACAGAACTTTAAAGATACGAAGAATCTGTCTAGATGTCATCTTGCTCTTGGTGGCTACATTTGTAATACTGCTTTCCCCTTAACGGTCTTTCCTGAAACAAGTACCTGGATTGATAGAGGGTTCAGAAATTGGCTAGTGAGGGTCTAGCTAGAGAAACAATTTTGCATGAAAATTTTTTGGGATATACAGAGGCAAAACAATTGTTTTCTTTCTGGGAAGAAGCTGAAATTGCCACCATCACCGAACATCATTAGCTATGTCTACTCTGTGGCGAGTTGCTTGCCGTTTCCTACTTCTGGCGAGTAGGGACAGCAGCTACCAGTATGGGGGGGAAGAATGGGGATTGTTTGGTAAGGTCAGCAATGATGGTCTTAACAATGTGCAGCACTCTGTGAAAAAGACATGTTTTGAATGTTTCTAAGTCATCTCCATCCTCTTGTCATTGTTGTTTGTTGTAACACTGACTACTTTGATGTGTTCATCCATATAAAATGAGCAGACTACAATGGGGTTGTGTGCTATACAAGTCGCTTACGTATATAGTGACAGCAGTGTTGGCAGTGAAAGTGTGGATAAAGGTGTGGAAAGCAGGTTTGCTAGGCTTTGCTACCACACCCAAGTGTAATGCTGCTCAGAGTGTTGAAAGAGTCCCATTCAGTCCTTCCATTCTGTGAGGATTATTTTCGGCAGAGGGCAGCAGTTTGCATAATCCAACAGTCAATATGGGGAAAAAAAATATGTGGTTACCTGCTTTGGGTAGCAACCAGCAGATCTTATTTTGTGTTTCCTTTGAAGAAGGAGATAGCCCTCAGGAGCTGAACAGCTAGACAAACTGATGCACCAGTGCATCCATAATAGTAAACCTTTCCTTCCCTTGGGCCAGACTACCCGTGGCCTGTTCTCTGCCAGGGGCTGCTTCCTCAGGGATGTGGTGGGGCTTTCCCCACTAATTAGTTTGTCAAGCTCAGTGAAGAGAAAGAGTAGCCAGCCTTCTTGTCTCAAGAAAGTTCTCAGTTTAGCTGTGCTGTGTGGTCACAGAGTTTTTGTTATCTATCTTTAGTACTAGCTTGAATCTCTTCCCTGGAAAAAGCTTTAAGTGTGGGGTAAGTGGGGTAAGTAAGTGTTTGAAGAAATCTTCAGGTTAGGTTAAAAGCACAAACAGCTCTTTGCATGCTTCCAGGCTCTGGCATCCCACGGATTAAGAGTTCCCCATGGGTGTTCTTCAGCTCTATTAAGGATCTTGCGGCAGGTATTTCCAGACATACAAATCAAATCTAAAACTACAAATGTGAAGATGCTAGTGTTACGCTGGGGAGTCTCCATGTAGGAAGTTAACTTTTTAGGAATTTGTCACTGAACATCATTAATCCTGTCTTTGATGCTAACCTCTGTGATGCATATTCTTGACATACAGCCCACATCACAAACTGCTGAGTAGGCAAAGGTGAAGGAGTGAACACTGTTCTTGTTTGAAAAACAGTTGAACTGCTGTGGAAATAGTTTGCTCAGATTTTAGGTTAGCATTAGTTGGGTTTAATGCCATTTGGCTCGTTGTTTGTCCAAACTCTTTAAAACAAAAGAGGAAGTTACAGACTTAAGTTATGTCGTGAATGACACAGGAGTTAGCATCTTCCTCTGAAGTATTAGTTAACTGGCAACATCTACAAACTAGTAGCTGACAGGTATGCCTGGGGTATTGCATTTAACAGTATTTCCCAAATATGACATCGTGTTTTCAGTCATGGCTTGTCTTTCCACCTTTCCTCCCAAATTCTCTAAGTGCTTCTTGATTTATGGTTATTTCTCTCTTATCGTATGGCTGAGAATGCATTACATTCCTCCATCGCAGAAGTAAAATAATAAAGAAGAGGTAGAAGACCTGTACTTATCCAAGCTGCTGGTAAGCTGCTTGCCTTCTTGGAGGACAAACGATGAACTAACTTGAACACAGTGGATTTAAGAGCAGTGATTGGTGTTCACGTCCACATATTTTTTTAATCTTAGAAAGGAAGAAAATTATTCGGTGGCAGCTAGTATTCCTGGTGCCATGGCCCCTAAGAATAGGCAATTTTGATAGAGAACAGGATGTTTCTAGAATCAGTTTAAGAATGGTTTAAAAAAAAACAATACAAACAAACAAAGAAAACCAGAGAAACTTCCATCTGTATCATATTTTATGACCTCCTTTAGGGGAAGGGGAAGCGAAGACTGACTGTCCAGTCTCAACCTTTATGTGAACCACCTAGCATATAAGGCGGCCTTCAGTTCCTCTACTTGTTACCAGAGTGAAAATATTGATATAACTGTTCTAATACAGATTAGCAAAATAATTATTTGTGCCAACATTCTTAGTGATTATTCTTATGTTCTTGCTGGTAATTTTGTCATGCCTAATAAGGTGATAAGTACTGAAGGGAAGTTGCCTTTCTTGGCCAGGCAACTGTGTGGTATTGCTGTTGTGGACTAGTCAGCCCTGATGACATTCTGTAAAATGTGGAAAAAGTGAAAAGCAATCTTGCTTTCAAAGGATTGTTGGTGACCTTTAAATTAGGGCTGGGAGTCTCATCGTGAACTGCAACTGCAGGATACATGACTTACTTCCCTTTCCTTCTGAACTGAAAGGTTGTTTTCACTGAAATTACTACTTATTACAGAAAGGTCAAATTCGTATAACTGCATCTCAAGTAAGTAGACAGTGACCTTGTTTATCTTAGCACAGTGTTTGCAACTTCATAATTCTGTGTTTGCTTTTTTTTTTAAGGATCATGCTGTTGTCATTCTTTCATAACATGTTGCAAATAGGCACATTTGATGGGCTAGACTTTCAACTGCAGCAAACATTTTCTGTTCGCTCAAGTGGAATAACGGTAACTTACACTGGTGCAAGGTTTGGTGCTTTGTAAGAGTTGTTATTCAACTGCTCTTTGTCCATTGTCTCCCTAGAAAGCAGTGCTTGAAGACTGTGTTTTATGGGTGTTACTCTGCATGTGCTAATGGGCCTACCAAGACTTGCTATGTCATATACTGCAGAGTAACTTAAGTCTGCGTTGTACGTTTTAGTTGGTGACTTGCGCATAGTTATAGACATTATGGATAACATTTATGAGCCCTCTAAGTGCCACTGGATTTCAGTATGACTAAATTTTCAGATTGTTTAGGGACTTGCTTTTAGACTAGATTTTACAGCTCTGAGTTACATACGTAAAGAACCTCTTTTCCCAAGGCTTGATAAAGTTATTCAGAAACCCAACTCAGTGTTACACAGAAGGTTCCCCTTTTATAGGGGTGTCACTGTCTTTGGGACGGAGCTCTTTCTTGCAAAACTGGACCAGAAGTTGCTCTTTTTCCGAGTTTAAGCGGAAAAGGCTGTGCGTGCACATTATTCCTCTGTAATATCTCTGTTAAAACAGTTACTGATGTTGAGCGAGATTTGCATTTCTATCCTTGTTTTGCATATACCAAAAAATTTCAGCCACTGGAGTGTTATGGACCGTGTACGTGTAGAGGAAGAAGGGATCTGCAGCAGGGGGTGAGACATCTTGGGTACCAGACCAGCCTACCACAGGTGTGGAAACCAGAGTTAGGAACATGTGGATATTAGTGTGGACAGTGTTTCCGCATGTGTCTTCATGCTTAATACTGAATTGTTTCTTTAACTTGTAGCTGGCAAAATTTAAATATTGATGATGTTTTCTGGAGCTGTTACTTGCAATATTTGGTGATCTCTTAGATCTCATATTACAAAGAGTGCAAATATTTTATGTCAGAAACTGTTAGTAACTACTTTCTCCTCCCTCTGCATTTCCAGTATATACAAGTGGCATTAGGCTGTACTCCTGTCTTTCTTTGCTGTATATTTTAAATTATGTTATTTATGATTTTACGTACTTGAAAGGACCAAGAACCTTGAGCCATGTTTTTGCCCACAACTCTGCTGGCGTTTTGATACTGTTTTAATCAAGCAGATAAAATTTTGATTTCAGGACAGTGGTAATGTGCTAAGCATATAAGCTGGCTATAAAAATTACTCTTTTGTGGAAGAATGAAAAAAAAAGAATTTTAGACCATATTTAAACTCTTAACAGTTGGTTTTTTAGGTGTGTCTAACATTAGATACAAATCTTGAGAGTCGGGGAAATAGACTGGATGTAAACTAGACTCTTCACCTAGAGCTTCAATCTGTTTTTATTTGGCTAGTAAGAGTGTCCTGGTTTAAGTCCAGCCAGCAACTAGGCTGAAACCAAGAGAAACATGTCTTGTCTTTTTTTTTTTTTTTTTTATATTGTAATGTCTTTTTAGTGTCAATTTATTACTGTACTTGTATAGAATTTAAATTGTTACCTAAATATCTGCCAAGAGATGGCAGTGTAATGTTGCTCAATGTGCTGGATGAGATTGTAGGAAAATCTAGTGGCTATGACAATACAGTGCCTTCTTCCCTGAGGTTTTTGGTGGCCTCTCCTAGAACAGACGGACGTATTTATCAGCTTACTTCCTACATGCTGTGGGTTGAGAAAATAAGCAGAAGTTAAAACGATTGTGTGCTTTACAGTGCTCTGTTCATCTCTGGAAAGTTACCCTTCCATCCTGCACACAGAGTAGATTTCTAAATTATGCCTTGGTTTCTCAGTTTCTCCAAGAGAAATCCAAAGGCAACTTTTAGGCTGGCATCATTTCCAGCTTGTGTACAGCTGATGTAGATCCACTGACACTAGTGGTGCAACACTGATTTCTGTTAACTGTGGAATATGAAAAAAAATTTAAAAATCCTAAACCTCCAAATATGAATCGCTTTCTATTTCTACTAGGTGCTGTATATATTCCAGTGAGGCAAGGCTTGTAGAAAGAGGTAATCTCTCTTATTTGTCAGAGTTACAAGAACAGACAAGCTTTCTGGTTTGAAAGCACTTCTTCAAATCTCTGTTGTACATTCAGACGTTCTAGGCACACCAGAACAGAGAGCTGTTAATACTGAAGAACTTCTTTTTTGTCTTCCCAATACCAAAGCGTTTCTTCGAAAAGGTGGGCGGGAGATCAGAGGGATAGCTGCAGAGTGCTCCATTTCACTGTTAATACCAAATGGATTTGAGATGATGTCTGAAAGGGGCTCTTTGTTCTGTTTTGGTGGGTTGTGCCTGCATTTGACAGATGCATGTGAAGTCTGTAATAGTTTGTCAGTGCTTGTACCTTCCTATACCTCTAAGTGCAGTTTAGTTTCTGACATCAGTCAGAGGCAGTCTATAGATTATAATTGTTTGGATGCTGGTGTTGATAGAGGTCTGATGTAGAAGAGAAGCCCCTGAGGAGTGAGTAAAGCCTTGATGTTCATCTTCAGAATAAACATCACCACCTGACCTGAGCTAACCCGCCATCAAACATGGTACTGTAATCCTGTTGCATTTGTTCCCTTGCCATTGCATGTGAAAGGCTTAAATTCAAGCCGGAAAACTGTTCTTTGAGAATGTCCCCTTTAAAACAAGTATTTATAGAGAAAACTCATCAGTTGGTACTGTTCATTGCTGAAATCTGAGGCTACTTCCATGACACTAACACTAGACTGTTAAGTAGCCATAACTAAGCACTATGTTCATTATTGTCCCTGTAAAAATATATTTGGGTACCTCTGAAGATAGTAATAGATTTTTTTAATTCTTTTTTTTTTTTTTTTAAAAAAAAACCCTTATTTTACCAACTCCAGTTGGCAGCAGTGTTCCTTAGCTTTTCTGCTTAAGGATACCATTCTAACCCCGAACGTTCTCATGCGTTTTGCTGTCTTGCCAATGGCGTCTGTGACAGCTTAAGCATATAAGTAACCCTCCTTCTGTCCTACTTGGGTTGTGGATGATGAATTCTGTCATCAGGTCAGTGAGTTTCAGGTGTCACCTTGCTCAGCAGACAGCCCCAGCCTGAGCAGCAGTAGAGTTTGTGTTGGGGACACCAGCAGCTCCAGAACATCTCATCCACCAGGATACAGCCAGGCACCCATGTGCTTGTCTAAGTGCTTCCCCTTGAATTCTGCTCATTTCTCCCCAGCTACTCTCAGTAACAGCTATGCTGGATGTAGCTTTTTTCTGGCTAGCTGCTTCTGAGTAACAAGGGAAGTGCAGTGACTGGCAAAAGATAGAAAAGTTATATAAACCAAAGATTAGGAAAGTTTCTTGGATATTTAAGTAAGCAATCTGTGACCAGGACCTGCTTGATGCAGGAATGTATGGGCATCAGTTTCTACAGGTATGTTGAGCAGACAAAGCTTCAAAAATAAACAAAAAAGCCCACTTAAAAAAACCCATTTCTTGTGAATGGCTTCGGTCCACTCTGCAGTCCAGCTCTTCCAGGCTTTCTGTGTGAAGTAGAAGGTCTGGATCTGTCCATTACCTTTCAGGGCCACCCCCATGCCCACACCCCACCTACCTGCCAGTGGAAGCGCAGAGTAGTTGCTGGAAGCTGCTGCTGCATGGGTCACAGTGGTCCTGCTTTGGCAGGGGCGAGACAGGAGAGACCGAGGGGATGAATTTGTGAGGCAGCGTGCAAATCTGTTCGTTTACTTGTCTGAAGACTCATGGTCCTCGAAGGTGCAGATGGCGCTGATGTAAACCAGAGCAGTCCCCAGATGCTCCAGCGTGTAGTGGGGTTAGGAAAGCGATGGAGTCAAAAACCAGCATTCTGTCTCAGGTGATTAAAGTCTTTCTCGAGAAAGACTTTCCGCTGTTCCACATGAATGACCTGAAAGTCACCAGTAATCGGCACAGGGCCGATTAAATCTGGTAATGAGCTTGATTTCCTTCCTCTCCAGATATCAGTGTATCTGGACTTGTGATTCTGGCTCACCTTGTGTGAGAAGCTGGTCTTCACCTGACGCACTTGTGCCTGTAATTCTTAATGTAGTGGATCTTTTCCAGGCTTCTAAGACGGGCAATAATGAACCCAGGACTGTAACAAAACATTCTGGTGCCTGTGGTGAGGTGCCAGGTTGGTTTCATTCCTTCAGAGCTTGGAGAAAGGCTGTGTTTGGAGTAGGTGTACATGGAGAGTTTGTCACATTTGGCTGCATGTGGGAGATGATGTTAAAAGTCATATTCCTGATTGCATCAGCCTGCTTCCACAGCTAGGGTCCTACCTCACTTTAACTTTATAAAGTTTCTAAAATACATAGTTTTGTAGTTAAAAATATGGAAGGTAAATGAAAAGCATTCTGTCTGGTGAGTTTCTCTTTAACTAAAGCATTTTTAAGCCACTGTTAAGATTATATTTTCAAGGGCAGGAGGGGAAGAGAATCTGAGTACCATTTGAGGTGGGCAATGCTGAACGCTACTGCTTTCTGTGGGCAGAAACAATGAGCTTATTACTGAATTATTCCCCCTTGTACATTTACTGGACCTTTTTTCAGTCCAAAATTGTTTTAGTTGTCAGTTGAAGAGGCTCTCTCCCTTCATATAGGATGTTACTTCTCTAATCAATAGCACTTTGTCAGGACAGTTTCCTAATATTCAGTCTAAATTTTCTGTTTCTTAATACAATCCAATACTGCTAGCTAATGTCTCCCTTACTATAATAAATATTTTATACTCTTATTCCAATTTAATAGCTTTTTATAATTGGTACTTCTGAGTGGATGTGAAATTTCTTACTTGGTGCACATCTTGTTTGTTTTTACATTTACTCTTGAGTTTCATTGCTCTAAAAGCTTTAATAAATACTCAAGTCTTTCTAAAGACATTCTTTACTTGAAGAAGATGGAGTAACCTTTGTAATGGGTGAACAATATTTATAACCCTTTGAAAAATAAACCTAAACTCAGCTGTCCTTCATGGTGCTGGCATTGGTGTTACTGTTACAAAGCCATGATTGCAATCATGATCTCAGTGGTCATGTGTCTCGGTTCAGCTATGTTACAGGTGGCTGGCAGGGAGACCAAAAGTTGGTTCTTGGCCAACAAGATATCTAAGTGGGAAGCTAAACTCTGAACAAAAGTCTAGAGAGGACTGGACCTTGATCTGTGTCGGCAGAGGGCAGTGGACCTTCAATGTGCTGTGAGCATATATATATATATATTTTTTTTTTTTTTTAATTTTATTTTTTTTTACACCACATCAGGAGGTCTTGGAGAACTTTAGAACAGGCGTGAGTGAAGGACTGGAGAAGTGAGGTCCAGAGGACAAATGACTCATCAAAGATTGCCTAGCAGGATGCAGCATGGGACTTGGGTCTTCTGAGTCCATCCCAGTCTTCTGGCCAAACTGCCACGGCTAGAGCAGAGCAATCAAGCCTGCTGCTGCCATGGTTCTCCTTACCCCTGGGCTCCAGCAATGCTATTTTTTTCCTGTGTGTTCTAGCCAAACACTAGTGAAGGCAGTGGGAGTCCTTCCATTGACATCAGCAGGCTTTTGGTTAGCTCTGGTTTTGCAGAGGAGGGAACATAATCTTCAGCATTAAGCATCTTTGTCATTCCTGTGGTGTTCAGGGGTTTTTAGATCAAATATTGACTAAATTCTTGCTTCTTGGAAAGGGTGGACCACATTTTGTGCCAAAAAGCATGGTGAGGCTGTTGTGCGTTATCACATGGAAACTTGTGTACAATGGCCAGTCTGTGTTCCCACTCAGTCAGAGTAAACTGTTGCTTTGCATTCAGAATCATCCCTACTCAGGATTATCTACACATATGCCAGTACTGCAGCATTTGAATGATTTGAGTGTGCAGGGTAGAATAGAGAAAGCCTTTTGTTGGTAATGTCTGTACAGTATTAGCTGAAATGTTTTGGATTATTTAGTAGTTGACTAGATTTTGTATGCTTACCTGAACAACCCATTAGTTTGCTCTTGAGTTTTTAGTTGATACATTCACAAACCTCTGGTCATGGAGTACTAATGAATAAATTATTATTATTATTATTATTATTATTTTGTTTTCATAACAGAATATTGAGAGACTTTTAAGACTAAGGGGGGAAAAATAATTCCTATTGATAACAAAACTGAATGTAATTACCAAGGCTTTTTGCTGTCTGTCAGCATTGTATTTTTTTTTTTTTTTTCTCTCCTCAGCCTCTCTGGTCATTCTGAAAAGCACTTTGTATTTTATCCCCTTCCATATATTCTCATGGAGTGCACTGTTTTGTACCTTGGTTAAATTTTATGCTACAAACTGTGATTTGTTTACGTTGCTGGAATTATCTTTGTGTCTTTGCTGTGCTTCTTGTTTAAAGGGTTTCCAACATGAGTATATTCATCCATGTCTTTGTTTTCCATGCATGCTCAGAATATTTTTGGGGGTTCTTAGGGATCCATCCTTTTCACTTCAGAACTTTTTACCGCAGACAGCAGTTAAGGGGTAAAAAAAATCACTTGACCTAGTTACGGAAATAAAGACTGCAAAATGTACGCTGGTGGAGATTCTCCTTGCTGGAACTGTGGATTTTGATTCCTGATTGGCTTTGTCTTTCCATCTGTTCATCTCATCTGTAGCTCTTCCACTGTCTCTCACTGAAGTCTGCCTAGAAGCTGGTAATTACTGGTACGTTTTATTGTGTGCCAGACTGTTTTGGGACTGGCTGCTGACTTGTTTCTACTATACTGATCTGCTTTTGTTCCCCCGACTCAGATCTGCTTCTCTCTGTTCCTCTCTCTTTCTCTGACTTAGACACTTTCCATCCAGTGAAAAGCCTCTGACAAGATTTTTATAGACAGTAAAAAAACCAGAATCCTTATTTTTTTTTTGTTGTTTTTTTTTTTTTTTTTTTTTGCATAGGATCTCCTTCTTCATGTGGCCTTTTATCTGAGTTTGCTCTTGTATTCTGCTTTCACTATGTCATTTCAGAACTTTGTGTTTCCTGTTGTTCTGTTGCATAATCTTACTGTGATTGAGGTTGTTTTCTGTTATGGTTGAAATACCTTTTCTTTCATTGCTGTGAATAATTAGTTGAGCAGTCCTTTGAGCTGTGTACTTAAAATATTTCACACACCCCCTGGCCAAGGTTTCTTCCCTCCCTCTTTATTGTGGGAGTCAACTTGATTGAATTTCATGCTGGTATAAATGCAGAGCAGCTATACTGGTTTCTGCTCTGTTGTGCTGGATTACCTGCTACAACAGAGATCTGGATCTGACTGCTGGCTTTCTTTTACTAAGTGCATCACAACCTTTAAAAATAGAAAACTAATGGTATTGATTAGCGGCAGCTGTCCTTCAGTTTTGTTCTCTCAGTGCTTTGCAATTTTGATTTTTGAATGAAGATGCCTGTGTCCCAGGCTTGGCCTGTTTTGAGGAGGTGTTTTCAAAATGAATTCAGATATAAACAAATATACAAGCCTGTAATCAGGAAATGCACTTGAGCTTGTTTCTGGTGGCTTGAATTTTAATTCCAGTCACCTGAGAAGGATGTACACTGTGTTAAAGGAAATCGACTAAGTAGTTCAAGTCCAAGATTGAGGGGGGGTGTTGTTGTTGTTGTTTTTTTAAAAGGAAGACCTGGAAAAGAGCTTCAAACTTCATACCATGAGAATGTTTCCCTCCCTCTTTTCACGTGCCCACTTTCCGTTGTTTTCCCGGTGGCTTTGGAAACTTAATTAAATTCTAAATACATTTTTATATCACACTTGGCATGCAGTACTATTGACAATATAAACAAAGCAGACAAATTGTTTAATGCCTGAGAAAGAGGTAACAAAAAGGGGAAATAAACCCTAGCTTGCTTACAGTGGCTGCTGTGAGGACTTACTTTTTGCATTTCTAACATCATATGTAGCAAAACCCAGCAGTTTCAGATTGTTTCACTTCTAATATCCCTAGCCATTAGTCACAAATTAAACTCAACTACCCTGCATTTCCTAATGTTGCCAGTCCCTGGCATCCCGGGTGTGCTGGGAGGTCAGGCTGACTTGCAGTTCCTGGCTCCTTTGCTGGGCTCCATTGCTGCTTGCTGGACTGCAGGGTGCACAGCCTGCAGAGATCTCTTGTAGTGGAAGACAGCGGAGGAGTGGAGCAGGGCCAGATATTATGAGTTTTTGCCCATTTGCAAATTGCTTCATGTTTCCTGCACGTAAATGTTCCTGGCCTTACAGAGGCACTTCTCGGGGTACTCACTGACAAGGGAGATTCAACCTTGGTATTTCTTTTTGAAGGAGGTCTGTTTTCTGGCAACTACAATACAGTAACATGCAGCTCTTTCTAAGGTAGTAGCTGGTAAAATTTAATGGACTCTGGTTTTTGGGAGACCAGGATATATGAGCAATGGCACTTTTTGTCCTTAAGCTGTAAATTGAATTTCTGGATACCTAATTTATTCCAGCTAGATTTTCAGAAGAGACACATGATTGTGTTTGCCTTTATTTCTGGGGTCACAGTTTGAGACTCCTCAGGGGAAACAGTAGAACCTGTCCCTTTGCAATCAGGCTGTTGTACCAGCTTTTGCTGTGTTTACAGTGTCTGCATATATTTCGTATACAAGGGTGGAAAGAGCCATATTTCGTAAAAGATATATGCTTCCTATTTTTGTGTCAGGCACTCGACTCTTTAGAAATGACAAAATAGTTGTTGCACCAGTTTAAAAGATTGTGATTTGCCTCTATAAAAACAGTGAGAAATGGATCTTAGGTGATACAAATATTCCTACCTTCACAGAGATCAAGAGAATTGTCACAGTTGACACCAGCTGAGAATCTACTGCTAAGGGGTGTCAGGTTGGTGGTTGTTTAATTACAGAAATGAAAATATATTCACATAAACTTAGATAAGCTTCTATATGAATGATTTACTATGACTTATTGGCTTTGTTTCACTTAATTTTGAGTGAAATAATAAAGTAGTGTAGAAGGTATTATGGTAATACAGAAAGTATTATGGTATTTAATGGACCGAAGGAATGATTTTAAATGTTGGCATTGTGTTAGAATTTCTTTTTGTTTGTTTGTTTTGTTTTGTTCTAATGTTATCTTTGGCATTATGCACTTTGCCACTGCCATTTCTAAATTTCTTTTCTGAAAAGTAACAATTCAAGAATTTGACACAGTCTCTGAGGTACACAAATTAGTGTTTCAATATACACTTCTGGTACACATTGATTTGATTTTTGTCAGCTTGAGGAAATTTGATGAGCTGGGCCATCCTTTTTCCCTACCTCCACATATTGCCTAAGTCCTTAGTTACTCATTTGAGATTTTGTAGAGTAGTGCTCAGTAGTATAATGTGCAAAGCACTTGTAAGCATTTAAACAAAATAGGAATTGAATTACTGAGACACTGGGCTTTAAAAAAGGAATTGCTCTGTTTATGAGGTATCTACTCCTCCATGAAGACATCCTGAATTTCTGCTTACTCTGCATGTTTGGTAGAATAAAATGATTTTAAGCATATTATTTTTGAAATATGTCAACTTCTGTTGGTATAGTAGAACACAATGACATTTTCTATGACACAATCTGCAGACTGAAATTCCGTTAGTAAACATTGGCCTAATGGTGAAGAAGCAGTTGTAGTTTAGCATTTTTATTAATTCTTATAACAAGGGATGCTTTTGTATGTGGAATAATTTTTCTGTGGTGTCAGTGATTATTGGCTGAGATGTATATGTATCAGTACTGAATACTGTAGGCTCCTGTACTTTCTAAGAAAGAGCTCCTTTTTCTACAACCGTATCCAAGTTCAGCTTGCTCAGGCTACTTGGGGTGTTTCATGTGACCTTCAGTCCAATCAGCTTCTATCAGTTTGCTGAAAAAGAATGAGATACATCTTACCAAGAAGTTTAAAAACTACTTTAAATGGTATGGCACTTGGAATCTCTAATAGGCCATTGCATCTCTGAAGTGAAGGTTTAGTGCAATGCTGTTGTAATTCCAAACTACAGGAGGCCATGCAACCACGCGGAAGGCTGGGAAGTGGTACCAGTGTTTAGTTCCTCCTTCAGCAGAAGCTCCTGTCTAACATCCCCTCATCGTTCAGGGGTTTTGCGTGGGATGTGCTGTTAGCTGCAGTATCCTGAAGCAAACACCCATGTCTGTTAAGCTGGGACTGGTGAAGATGATTAAATGGAGGAAAATGGTGGGGTCTGCAGGTGAGTAGTAGAATATTTTACTCTCCTTTTACTTTGGGAGGGGAGATGACCTCTGTCTTTGCTGTTCCTTCAGTCCATGTGTAGTGTTGCTTTGAAGCCTGTGACACAGTCCTTCCTATGATATTTTGCCTCCCTTATACCTTTAAAAGTAGAGGGAAAATCAGCAGCTGAAAACCTGCTGAGCAGAGCATTCTTTAAATTGCCATTCCAGTGGCTATAAAGGAAAAAAAAGACCCTGAGGTGACCTACTGTTGTTTGCTTCCTGCTCTTACAACTTATTGAAGCTGTCAGTTGTATTGTGTGGTGTTTGCATAGCAGTAACAGCAAAGTCCCATGCTTTTCATGGAAAAGTGGAGTAAGAACAAGAGAGTGAGTATTTACCAGTACGGTCAGGTCTTTCAAAATGTGACCTAGGCTGTTTGTAAAAAATTCTAATGGACTTTAATCCTAAAGATGTTTCCTGACAAGTTGTACAAGTATATTCTAGGGTAGGTATTTGCATAGGTGTAAGTTACTGAAATAATTGAAAAGAAAACTGTTATAAGCAAACTGCAAAGTTTGAGGGATACTTTAAAAAGAAACCTAGACTTGAGGGGAAAAAATATAACTGTAGCATTGACTTTCTTTGTGATAAGGTCTCTGAGATTTTTCTCAAATGATTAGCAGGATATAAATATATCAGTTCAAAGACATGTGCAAGTCTCTTCTGACAAACATTATTATCTGGAGGCATTCTTTTTATCTGCAGGCATTGTTTCTTGTGCATCTATGGTTACTTACTCTCCCAGAAGGGTAAAAAAAAAAGACTATCTGTTACTAGGTGTCATGTTTTACTTCTGGCTAAAACCATGCTATGGGTGAAATGGTTTTTCCGCATAATCTATCCTGGGAAATGGTCAATAAGTAAACTGGAGTAAAAGTTAATTACCAACTGGTTGGTAATACCATTAAAAGTATGCCCAGAGGGAAGAAGAGGCACATGAGACAGGAAGGAGGTGAGAACTCTTTTCAGTAAGATTGTGTGTGTGAAAGGGAAGACAGTAGTTTATGTATGTAAAATAAGAGAAGGCAAAAGATTGTAACTCAGTGATTAAATCCAATATGCTGAAGCCTTATTTGGTTCAGATGAGCTGTTGTTTACAAAAATTGAGAGGCAACAATGTCCTCCTGCGTGATGGTGCTCTGGGTATATTTCCTTCTGAGATTTCTTTACATGCATGCCTCATCCAAGAGAACCCATGAAATAAGATGTCAGGAGGGCTCTGAGCCTTTCTGACCTCCCTTGTGGCCAGCTGGAACTTTAACAAGTAGATTTGTTTGTGCTTTAACAGATGTCTGTATCCCACATAACAGTCTGTGGCCACCTGAGGCTGAATAGGCTGAGAGGTAAAAGCAAAGCCCTCAAAACCAGCAGTTCCTCCTCTTCTGTACCATCTGAGTCATGAAAAGTAGTATCACCTGGGTATGACAACATGCAGTCTTTTCAACTGATTAAATGCTCTCTGGTCAGATTTCTCTACAATCAAATTGGGTATGTGCTTTATGATCAGAGCTGTGGCGATACCAAGGTAAGCACAGAGGTCCTGGTGTGATCAGCATACATGCAAGGCCAGTGACTTCAGCTCTGGACAGCTGGCAGCAGCCTGCTGCTGCCTTACCCCGATCCATCCCATGGCTGTGGTCCCCACGTGCTGTGTGTGCTGTTGGTATGGCAGCAGCCGTGCTCAGGTGCCTGGGGAAGTGCAACGAGAGGAGGGCTCCTGGGGTGTCGGAAGGGGCTGCTTCGGAAGGCTGGCCTGGGTGTGCGCTTGGAGGGAACCCTGTGCGGTAGGCAAGGAATTGATAATGCAAGCCAAAAGCTGAGCACTGTGCCATCAAAAATCAGTGGCATTCACATTTTACAGGGCCAGTGGAGATTCACAGAAGGAATCTTGACTAAAATGCTATCAACACAGGCTGTGAATATATTGCTATTCCAAGGAGTACTGTCGTAACCAGACAACTTGTCTATACAATTTTATCACTGCCGTTCTTGTGTGTGCAGTTCTTGCCAGTCTGCTGATACCTGATAATGGGCAGGCTGAAAACATATATTTGTTCTTGCTTTGTGTATTCATACCTGGTTTATTGTAGAAGGCAAAGATCACGTAATATTGGTTTCAACATATTCCAGGCAATGTCTTTTTTAAGAACAGCAGTTCTTCATCTTGCTGAAGGAGGGAGTTTGGGATATCAGTGACCATTCCCTCCTTTGCCATGTACACTCTTGACAAAAGATAGAATTGGTTTGTTAGTTGTATGGTATGTGATGAGTTGTTACCTTTTTCAAGCATTGGTGGTGGTCCACACAAAGAAACCATATAGCACGCAGGATAGTCGATATTTTTTCTTGAATGACTGCTGGGAGTGTCTGAGAAAATCCTAATTCCTACTGAAGTATTTTTCCCAGTTTCTTTTGCCAGGAATCACTGTAGCACACAGAGGCAGCAAGCATCACCTTGTCTTTAAGGGGGTGCCTGTGTTACATTGATTTGCCGCTGATGGGGACATATATGAGCTGGCTTTAGGCTGGCCAGCACAGGTCCTGCTGCAGCGCGGCCATGGTAACAGCAAGCTGAGGGCAGGCTGACTGCCTACATCTCAGCCTGAAATCAGGAGTCGCCAAGCCAGCTGGTTTAAAATCAGCACAGTATAGGTATGGTCTAAATAACTGTGATGGAAGATCGCACACTGAGGTGCCAGCTGTGATCTTGTGGAAAGATTTGTGTGTTTTATGAAGTTCAGATAACTTAACTTCCTTTGTATAGCGTTTTGGTGGCTTCTTGGTGACTGTTAGCATTTTTATTTTTACCGTGTTTAGCAGCAGAAGCAGTAGAAAGGTGGGGATATGGGCAAAAACTGGTCTCTCAGATACTTTGCTTGGTTTTAGTTCCTCCCTGATGTGCTTTTTAGTATGAGTTTGATCTAACTGCTTGAGAAAGATGCCTGGATATTGTTCGGCCTAGGTAAAAATAGCCCCATTCTGTCAGATAGTCTGTATTTTAATAAGCCTTGTGCTAACGGTATGTGTGTTTCACAGCATAGCAGAGGTGACCTAAGAGACTTGTGGGTAATAATTCATATTCTGTAATAATGAGTTTTCTCTAACCCTCCTTGCTGCTTTACATCTGCCATAGGTTTTTCACTAAGTAAAAATAAAGGATTTCATACATCATAATTCAAATTCTGCTTGTTGTCATAAAGGACAAACATTTGCAGTGTGATGAGATGCAAGACCTGCCGTCAGGGTGAAGGTGTACATGCTGCTGTTGCCATTTGCATGGAATGCCAGGGAACTAAGGTGCTACTGAACATGAGCAAAAGTACTGAATTTAATTTTAAATGTGGAGACAGGCCATCATTCAGTCAGCGGGCTCAGTAGCCGATTGCAGTCTCAGCTTGGTGTACACTGGCAGCCTTCCTGAAAAGGTAGATGTGTCATTGCTGCAGCTCCAGTTAGATGAGGCATCCTGAGGTATCAAAGACACAGTGAAAAAATCTGTAAACTCTGACTGCAGGATGGTGCAGCTGCTGTAGTTGTGCAAGGTGAAACACAAAGCACCAGAGACAGGGGTGTTGGAACAGGCTGTCACCATGAGCAGCTTTTCTGGAGCTGTTGTGTAAAGGCTGAGCTCTGCCAGAGCCTGAAGGATGAGGAGCAGACAGAAACCTTGGGAAAACTCGAGCTGTGGTTTGCTCAGGTAGGAGTTTGTGGGAGACCTGGAAAGCAAGTTTGTGCTAGGAAAGACTGCAGAGAGCCAGGAGATGCCTGGTCTGCAGAGCAGTGATGGGCTGCTGTGGTACTTCAGGGAGTAGAAGGGAGAACTCATTTCAACGCCTGCATGAAAACTGCTGTGATTGTTCACTTTTACTAATATTTGGTTCATTTAAAATATTTTTTAAGAATTGCATTTCTATCAGTTGGTTTATAATTTGGACCCTAGCTTTCTAAATGTGACAAAAAGAAAAATTGAGTATGAAAGGCAAGGGGAGTTTTACAATAAAGGATACTTCCCTAAAATGGCCAATATGAAGGAAGATACAAATGTAGCTGAGACATGGCATTAGGAAACATATCTAACATTTTTAAGCCCTCCATAAAGCATTCTCATCCATCCCTCCTGTCTGATACAAATTAGTCAAAATAAGTCATTTTAGTTGCAAGAGACTAATTAAATTTTCTGATACCAACAGAAATACACAACACAGACAAGTAAATGAGGGCATTATGGTACCGAGAAGTACATTTGCCAAAGAGAGCTTCACATCTTTTACTGACTACAGAGAGAGAAAAATAACTGATAGCTAATGCAGAGTCTTGTAATAGGGTGCTGTCAACTTGAATATGTCACTTGCTTGGACTTTGTTTCTTTCTATGTTGCAAGCAGTGCCTCAAATCCTGATAATGAGCTACGTGAAAGGCAAAGTTTGATGAGGACTATATATAAACTATTTTTAAGTAAGTCTGTCAGCAAGTATAAGAATAACCAAGCAGGTTTTGGGCTCATAGGTACAGCTTTAGGTGTTTCTTGGGGGTTTGGGTACTTCGAAGTTTATACAGTTTCCCCCCTCCCCACTTACATCAGTTGATCTTATTAAAAGGTCGCCTTGATGTTAAGAGACTATAACAGAGGTGAGATTGGTAGAAAAAGGTTTTATATCATCAGTGCTTCAGAATGTGGAATTTGTTGAAACTTTTTTCCTCTGCTTGCGTTTGATGCCTCAAGCTGCACTGTGTGACTGGAGCTGCAGTGGTTTCATTGCAGCAGAATTTGGGCGACTGTTCATGTAAAGGTGGTCATTTGGGATTGAAGGTCTGTTTTCCATTGTGATCCATTGTTGTTATGTCAGTGTTTGAGTGGAAAAATCTCTTCTTTTAAGGAAAAATAATTTTTTCTTCTTTTTAATTGGAGGTTGTAGCAAGTTTAATCTTCAAAATCTGAGTAGAGCTTTGGTAGCTGTTGAAGTGGTGTGGAGGAGGGTGAATCTGCATGCTGGGGTCTGGCTGGCCTGTCAGCAGGTGCAGCGGATGATGTTTTGATGCATTTGATTTTAGCTAGCTGTTTATTTGAATGTTTTTAAGACAAACACAAAAGTAGATGTTGTAAACATTTCAAACAACAGATTGTTGAGCTCTTTGTGGGTAACAGTGTCTACCTGAGTGGGAGTCAGCAAATTCATTATTGAGAGAATAATTTTTTTATGCCATGACAATGGATGGGTCCTATTGTTATGCTTTAGAAGCTAAAATGCATAATCTCAAGAGTCCTTGTAATATTCTTTTTGGGGTTTGGGGTCCCTTTCTATGTTCATTAAATGACATTAGTAAGGCTAGTCCACAGCTAAGCTCCAGTCTGAGCTTTGGACCATGTTTCATTCTTTCCTCCCTGGGGAGGCAAAGCTGGGGAGGCTAAGCATAATACATGACTGAATGGTCTTTTTCAGTCTTTGTTTCCTAGTCCTCAGTTTTTCTGTGTCTTATATCGAAACTCATGTTGTGGAATACACAATAAAAATTAATTTTATTTATGATAATATGTTCCTAGCATTCCAAACAGCAAGGGAGGCATTATTAAGCTTGCTTTTCTTCATTGTTAATGATTCTAAAAAGGTGATGAGATGAGTTATCTTAGGAGCATGAGGTAACTGTTGTTTTTATTAGGTACTGGCAGATGGTGACTGTGTAATGAATGTGGAGGTAGTGACAACTCACTATCACAGTAGTTCAGGAGAGTATGTTTGGTCTCTGGAGAGTGGAAATAGGCCTGCTCAGCATCTGAGAGAGAAGTTTCTGATAACCTTAGGAAATTGTTTTAGCCAGAAACCATGGGGTGATGAGAGTTATGTATCAGATATTGTAAATATGAGGTGGTTCTTGTGATCTGTGGTGTTGAATGCGCTAAAGACCAGTAAGGGAAGAAAACTATTACGATTCTTAGCGTTAGTGAAATGCGTTACTGTGCAGAAAAGCATGTAAATCTGCATGTTTTATCTGTAGCTCTGTTTCCTTTCTGTGAAGATCAGTGTGGATTCATGTGTATTTGTGCTTCTGTATGATTGTTTTTCCTTTGAATTCTGAGTCAAGATCTTTTAGTGGATAATGTACTGCTTTTCCAGTGGACTTCACAAGTTCGAGGAGTTTTCACGTGCATGTGTAGCCCTAATATTGGGGAAGTTGCCATCATTTGGAAGAGTGGCCTTGTCTACAGCCTCTCCTTGCTTTGGGTATGCTGTTAACTTGGCATTTTTTCCCGATTTATGTATTATTTTTAATGCCTTTTTGTGGCCTTGTTCTTCAAAACAGGGTATCGTACGTGACAAATTCTGTGTGGTAGTGAAAGAACTGGACTAAATGGATCCTAGACTAGTTTCTGGCTAAGAAATCTCTCTCTAAAGAACAGAATTATTCTTGAACATTCTTCTATGGCTTGTATTTATGAACAAAGAAATTGTTGAGGCTCCATTAAAACAGTATTTAGATACCCATGAAATTTTCTGTGATTTTTCTCATAGGTAGATGCTCAATAGCTATTTTCCAAAACCTATTCTCTTTCTGTTAGTAGAAGACTCTAGTTTACTACTTCTTTTCTATAACATGAAGGCAGGTGTGTATTAGACCTCCTGTGCAGTCTTTCTCAGTTCAGTTGGAGAAATTAGGATGGAGATGAGCATTTCTCTTTACAGCTTCTCTGTGCTTCACAGAAATTAGGTATTCTTTCTTGAGAAGGGAAGATTTTATTTATCAAATACAAAGATCAGTGTAAGTTTCCTTTAGAGTTCTAAGAGAGGAGCTGCTCTGTACATTGTCTTGAGTGATAAGCAACAGTGTGTTTTTTCTCGGTATGATACTGATCTGCAGAAACTCTTCCGCACATGTCCTGGGAGTCAAATATCTGAACTCCTTCTGTATAAATAGGGAAAAATAATTTACCTTTTCCCTTCTTAAACCTGTAATAATGTGTTTCCTACATGGAAGCACAGAGAGGGCTAGGCTATGTAATCTGCAATTCCTTGGTCTTGTCTGTATCACTTTCCTTTCATCTCATCCTGTATCTATCACCCATAAAAAAATACATGATTTTCAATGTGCTTGTCCAAATTATCTCCACTGCTTCAGAGCTCTCCTTCTCAACCCATTGAATCCTTCTGCCCTCTTCCTCCATCTCAGTTTTGCTGTAGATTTCTCCTTGGGCTAAAGAGCACTCTGCAGCCATACTTCACAAAAATTACAGATGTACAACGTTTTTCCACTCACTTGCTGTAATTAAGGGAGAACACCCCATTTCCTTGAGGAATGGAAAGCTCAAATCCGTTTTCAAAACACTTTTTGGAATGCTCAATAATAGTGTTGTTAATGGGGCAGCATTATGTTGTGGTTTGGGAGAGTTACAGTAACTGAATGCCACTTCCACTTCTTCCAGGGATTTTCTCTGTATTGCTGGACGGGTCACTATAGATAGTTTCTTTATCTATAAAAAGATGATGCAATTTGCATTTATAGAGTGCAGTAAGGTACTTTTATAAGAGCAATGTGTGTTGCAAAGCAGCATTATGATGATTAAAGAAGAAAGATTATAATCTTGAAAATACCCAGCTAGAAATATAATTGAAAATAAAACCTTAGTATGTAGATTCAGAGAAGAGGATTTTTGCTTAGTCTAGTGACTCCATTAGTTTAAAGACCATTTCTGTGTACCCAGTAAAGATTATGCCCCCAGAGCAGATGTAGAGTTTGGAGTCCTGCTGAGGTGAATCATCTCTTCAGAGCTTGAGTTTGCTGGCAACAAAAAGAAGGAAACAGCTGGAGAAAGCTGAGAGAGGCTTTTGGGGGTAGGCTTCCTATAGATTATCCTCCTAATTGCTACAGCTGAGCACACAAGAAGAAAGGCAGAGCCAGGGGGAGGTGTATTTATGAAAAATGTGTCTTTTTTGTTAGCTCATTGTTGGCCTTCTGACTATTGTGCTGTTAAGGTTGAAGCTTTGCTTCTGAATTTTATCATTTAACACAAATAAAAACATTAATTCTTACTAGCAATCTCTCCATGTAACTTTTCACTTTCTTGAGGTATATGGTGTTCTCATTGCTACTAGGTCAGGAAAAAAAAAATCCAAACCCAGGCTATAAGAGACTTGTTAAAGATTTATCACCTTCCATCTCTTTCAGTGTGATTTGGCAGCAGTTTTTTGTCAAATGGGCTGGAGAGTCCTAACTTTGACAGGTTTGTGCTTGGTGCCCATAACTCCCCAAAGGAAGGAGGATTAATCAGATATGGCTTGTTATCACTGAACACTTTGGAAATAATAGAAGGCAGAGACTGTCTACCTGTAGTTGTTAAGGATACTTGTTGCAAGTAAGAACTCCTAACAATAATTTTCCAAGATGAAACTGTTGTTGCATTTGTTACTGTTGCATTTCTGTCTGATACAAAGCTTTCTGCTCTAGGCTCAGCTCAATTTTGTGGACTACTGCTTCCTCTGTTTTAAAGTCCTCCATGTAATCAACTAATTGCATTCCAACCAGGTTTACTATGGGAAAGTATACTCTTACTAGATACAAGAAAATAGCTGCCGATGAAGTCATGAGACATGGGCACCTAACTGTATTTGACATGTTGTGCTAGCAATTAGTGGTGGGGAGGAGGGAACATATAAGCGATACTAACATTTCCATACTTATAGTCAATTGTGGCCTAACTCTTTCCATGTATGCAGAATTGCCCACCGTTGACAGCATGAAGCTGCTGAGTGGCTCAGTGGCATTTAGGATCCTGGGATCCCCCAACCATCTTGCCTGTGGGTCACGATAGAAGTCAAAGCAGCTGTACCTGCACAGAAATGTAACTAGGAGAGACAATTGTCCATTCACAGCTGCTAGCCAGGACCCTCTCCTGTTGAGCTGCCCAGCCCTTCCTGACCTGCTGAGTTTGTCCCAAGGCTTCAGCATTTCTTCTGGCTGATTTACATTGTTGGTTAATGTTGTGTGAACCTGGTAGCTTGTGTACTGAGGGTGCTGCCAGCTGACTGCTGGAAATTAGAAAAGACAAAGACAACAAAGTACTTGCAGGAAATAATTGTTTTGATCTTATTTTCATTTCACTTTAGAAAATGGGTACACAGTTAGAATAAACACTAGTGACTGTTGGCCTTGTTCTTTGATACAGGTGAACTAAGTCCATGTGTTCTTTTAGCACTGTTTCAGTCTGTTGCCACTAATAAATCCAGCCTCCTCAAGAGGCACTTCAGTGAAGATCTAATACAGAGTTCTGGAGATTGTTATTGCCATCAGATGCAGGGAGAGTTTAGGGCTGTACCAAGAAAAGCAGTTATAAATCTGAGCACATCTGTTTTTTTTTTTTCCTTTCCCTCTGCTTTTAAATCATGAGATCATGTAAATGACACTATCTTTTTTTTTTAGTATAAGAGGCTACCTAAACTATTGCAAAAAATGAATAGCATTTTGGGAACCTCTGAGTATTAGCTGCTCCTCTTTTTAGCACTTACTGAAATTGTAATGCCAGAATGGCCTGAAGAACAGGATCACTTCTTTTTTTAATGTGTTCTGGGAAAGGTATTTCACGCATACTTCCGATGCTGCTGTCTTTACAGGAAAACTGCCTTTAATTCTTTGTCTTCCCTGAGAAAAGATTTCCCTTCCCATCAAAGCAGTTGTTGCAATTTAAAATCAGAAGTAGAGGCAAGATCTAGGTGTGGTTTTGTTTTGGTGCTTGATTTTTAAAGGCTGCTGTAGCCTCTCCTAGGCTTTAAGTCCTATTACATACACGGAGTTGAAATTTGACTGTGAAAGACCTGGGAGTATGTGCAGGTCCACAAGCATGAGCCATAATGTAGAGAAGCTATGTTGCATTGTATATTGCTTTTGGGGAATGGAGACCTCTCTGGCCTCCATCCTGGTCAATCTGTGCCCCAGACTTGTTAGCACAGTTATGTGTTTTACATTGAAGACATTTTGCTTGCCTTCTGGCATTGTAATTTTGTACGCTCTCTGCCTTCTGATCAGTCAGCTGTTTGTGCTGTATACTCCTATCCAAAGTCAAACCGGATGGAAACCGAGCTATTTCGCTGCAGAGAACAGCTATGCTGAGCTGGATGTGATTAGCTTTTCAGAGCTGCGATCCTTCTGATGGCAAATTCTCAGGAGGTCTAAAACCCCATATAAGACTTGGTTGCATCTGTGCTCTGTTTAGTAAATGTCAGCTCATTGGTAACTTTGGTGTGCCCACAGACACGCTACTGCTGGCAAAGAATTGTTCTTATTTCCCCTGTGCTTCCCTGTTGTTTTTATTAGGTTTGTAATGTCATTTTCTTCAGCGAGATGATTAGTGTCTAACAGTTTTTATGTTAATACTTGAGTTCAATTCATTTAAAAAAACTGATAAGGAACAGTATTTCACTGTCTGAAATTGTGGAGGTATTCAAAGAGCCTTTTGTGCTTGTAACAGATTTAATAACCATGTTTAGTTTGGGGAATGCTTGAAAAACTAAGACCTTTAAAAACGTCTCTACTGCATATACCAAAGTTAAATGACAGCACCATTACATTTCAGGATAGGTCATACTAAACATGAACCAAAGGAAAATAGCAAAAGTTACATTTGCTGTTGCAAAAGCACGAAACAGTCCACTGCTAGACAAAGCAACTCCTGCTTTCACAGTCACGATACTCTCAGGCAGGTTAGAAGCACAATATCCCAAGGAGGAGGTGGAAGCTTTTTAGCTGGGTCTGTGTATCAGAAGATGCGGCCAAAGATGGCAGAAGAGAATTGCAGGTTGATCTGTATATAGAACTCATTTTTCTGAGAAACTGGTAGAAAAAAATGCAACTTATCCATCTACTAATGTATTTGAAACAGTGAAATGGAGGGAATACATAAATCTTCAGGATGGTATGGCGGATGATAGCGCACTTCATCAGTGGTGATAGGTGCACTGTTGGAAGTTCCCAATGTTTTTAGGAGTATGGGTTGTTCAGTAATGTACTGTTTGCCTGGAAGCTCCTTCAGATATTGTTATATAATTCGCTTTTAGATGATTAGAATATGTTGAGGTAGCTGATAGTTTTGATAGCAGCTTTAATTGCCTTCAGTGAATGAGAGAATCTCCCAGAAAAGACAGTGTGTGTGTAGGGAGTGTGGGGGTTGAATCTCACTGAGCTTCTTCCCTGTAATCAATACACCACAACAGAGATGCCTTGTGCCAGTTCTGTTGGCATTTCTCAGGGCAAGTTATGATACTTAGGCTGCAGGTTTGGAAGATACTATAATGGGCCCCATCTGTCAGCAGTGCCTCCCTGCCTGGATTTAGTAATTTGGGGAGGGGTATAGCCTCCTGTGCAAATCTGTCTCATAGGGATTATCAGGTTTCTCGGAAAATCTGTTTTGGGGAACAGGACATGCAGGGATACAATTTTTTTCTTCCCTTTGTCACTGTATTGTAGCCATTCTGGGTACAAATCCCTCTTCCCCACTCTTCATGGCACATTTGCTGTGTATCTTTGGGATTGCTTTGTACAAATAGTTTACTCAGTGCTAAGAGTCCTGTATACACATCATTAATTTCTTCTAGTATGGGATTTGTGCTCAATTCTTTGTTTTCCTATAATATCCAATAAATATTCTGAGCACTGTGCTAAAGAGTATTCTACGGAACGGATTTCTCAATCTTTTCTACTGAAGTTGTTCTAGTTATTAAGGAAAACTTAGTCTTTGAGAGAGAATTGATGGAAAAAAGTGATTATAGCCGGTGGGGTAGAGGACTCCTGGGATGGACAAAGTGAGACAGAGAGAGCCTGGATTCTAATTCTGTCTCTCCTGAATATTTATTTATGCAAAAAAGAACAGGTTCAGTAGGAGAAACAGAACAAGGTCTTCCTCTCAAGTATTCCGGAGTTCATCTTTGAAGTAATGGCAGCTGAACAATTGCAAGTGAAAATGAACCAGTAAACCAGGGCAAGCGTGGCACTGGAGTGTGTTGGCGCTGCTCGCAGCTCTGAGCCGGGTGAGCGCTGCGGGGCGGGTTGGGATGCTGCAGGTGGGCACGCAGGGCTTGCAGCCCTCTGCCCAACAGCCTGGCCTTGGCCAGCGAGTGCACAAATGCTGAGCTCTATGTGAGCTGCCCGTGATGGGAGGGTGGCAGAGCCAGAAGGCCTAGTGGCAGGGACGGCACAAAAACACGAGTTGAGCTTTTGAGGCTTTGAGCTGCTTCTGGGACTGGCCCGGGGAGCGAGACGAGGGGAAGAGAGCCGAGAGCTGCTGTGCTCAGACCCTGCTGAGGTGGGGCAGGGGAGGGCAGCAGCCCTGGTTGTGGTGGTTCCCCAAAGGGCAGTGTCCCAGCTGCCGCAGGTGAAGGGTCTTCCTCTCTCGGCTGTGCTGAAGGAGTGAGAGAAGGGGAACTGCCCAGGGCCAGCGTCTTCAATGAGGCTGTGGCTTGCGCTTAGAGACCTATGTCTGCAGTTTTCTGGCTTTCCTAGGAACATGGTCAAAAGGTGCCTCTGGACAAAATCTTTTTTTTTTTTTTGGGGGGGGGGCGTGGCATGATAACAATCCTTGTTCAATCACAACAAGAGTTGTAGTTGAACACAAATTGCTTTTTTTCATGTGCAGCCGTTCATTTTTATTAGGTTTTAAAGCATTCGGCAAACCAAAATAACCCTCTTCTGCATCTGACCTCTGCTCAGAGGTTGCATTGGAAAACTGTTTGTCTGCAGGAAGCCCAGTGGGCAGAGCTGCAGGTGGCCCTGTGCTGTTGTGCGTGTGCCATAAATCTGCTGCCTCACAGAGGTGTGGGGAGCGTTTGCATGAGCATAGTGCATATGTATGTATTTCTGTGCCGAGACAGAAATACGGCAGCCTGAGGTAAAACAACATTTTTTTTTTAATCCCAAACCCTATTTAGAAGAGCCTGTAAGTATTCTCAGTTCATCTGAAACCTTAAATCTGTCTCCCATTTAGCTCCAGCCCCCAGTGGGGGAATCGAGACAATTTTATCATCCGTTTATGTAAGCTTTTGTCACTGAAAAGTTGGATTTATGCAGTGTAGTTAAGTCAGATTTACGGGACACCGTTAACTCTGAGAGAATGACCCAGGGGATATAAAGAAACTTCAGCTGTGGAAATATTTTATTTTGGTGTCTGGAGGAGTTTTACACCAAACAGACACTTGCACCCTCATGTTGGTAAGAGTTACAGCAGCATATTTCTGACTGTAGAGTTAATGAGGTTGCTTGAGTGCATTTTAAATTCTGTGTCTGTAATTGGCTGAAAGTTGTCTGCAAACATCCAGGTTAACACTTCCCTGCTGGAGCTGGGTCTCTGGTGCTACATAGGGTCTGCAACTGGCATGGGTTGTTCCCTGGGCCAGGCCCGGGTGTGCTTGGTGTCCTGCTCCCAGAGGAGGTGGCACAGCACCTTCACGGGCCACGCAAAACTTCAGCCTGAATTTCAGAACAGCAGGTTGGTTTTGAAAGTAGTTTTTTTCCATGTACAGGTACCAAATAGTTTCAAAATATCTGTGGTCCTTGTATTGCTTTATGTAATCAAGGGAACATGGTCTAATTTAGCAATTGAATACTTACAAGCTGCAAGGGAGGAAAATGTCCTTGCCTGGTTTTCTGGTCCATATGTGTCACTGTAAAACAGGAGCTTGCTTTGCATCAGCGGGGCTGAATTCCATCATCTTTCCTTTTCCTCCCAACACCCGAAGCTGGGGGGATTCAGCATGATGGGTTTGATTTGTTTTTGACTTTCAGTCAATTAAGTCTCCTTCTTGTCTCCAGTGTGGGTGAAGGCGTAAGCACTTGTGAACAGTCTCAGCAAAAGCTCCTTAATGTTGTTGTCTGGTTTAACTGAAGTTCATTTACACTGTTGCTCTAACAAGCCTGGCAGGCCCTGGGTGGCATGCTTGGGGGAAGTATGGGCAAGTGCCCTTGTCTTTGGAGTGAGCTCGGCAAGAACTGAGGAAAGTCACTTCAGCTGGGCTTGTGCTGGGTGTCTTGGGAGTGTCAGCACTTCTTACTGATCAGGGATGATGAAAGCTGTGATTATTTAAGAAGATCTGTCGGGAAAAGGGCTTTCGTCTTCCTTTCTCTTCTTGTGGACCAGAGAGATGACAGGTATTCTCTTGTGACACCCAGGTCTGGAAGCTCTGTGCACACAGGATATGTAAGTGAAATAAAATAAAAGATCATAGCCAAGCAAGAATGGTGAAGGTTTTGGTGTACTTCATTAACGCTGTTTGAGAAAACAGCTGAAATGTTTGCAAGAATTGGGTGTTACATGGATTTAACTTTCTCCATCAGCAGTAGGTTTTGGCACCTCAGGCTGAGAGGAATAGAGACCCAGCTTTCTGAACGTTGGAAAATATTCTCATTTAGGATAAAACTTGAAAGGAAGTAATTTTCTGTTTATTTTCTCCCTCTGATGGGTAGCTCTGTGAATTTTGATGTTGATCTTTATGCTTGGATCCAGATGATATTTCCTCTGTTTTAATGTACTGGTGGGCGAGTAATCTCCAGTGCCGTGCTGGCTGCAGGGAGCTGTGGCCAGGGCACAGCAGGGCGTGCTGCATCCGCTCCACTCCCTGGGCTCCTCTGCTCTATGTAACTGCTTTCTCTGGGTCCCGTTCTTGCATAGGTGCTATTTCTCGCTTCTCTAAAAGCTTGGTGTGTTCTTTCCACTCTGTGCACTAAATTATTTTATTGATTCTCCTTAAATCCAGCCTTAGGTATACAGGTATTATTTTAATGAGTACAGTAAAGGAACCAGAGACCAAAACCTTTTTTCAAAGTCTGTCTTCCCTGATCTCCATGGATTTTCAGGTCTAAAGTGTTATGTGCATGGTAAGTCTGAATTAAATTCTTGCCTATCATGCAATTGTGTTTTTAGGCAAGCATCATATAGTTTTATTCTCTGAATAAAAAGGAAAGTTACTTAGAGAGATGGTCTTTTTCTAGCGTAAAAATTGCATAGGAATGGTAGAGCAGGACATGCTATGGAGGAATTGTGCTATATATATTTAAGACAGCTTCAAGTCAAATAGTGTAATTTAATAAATTGCATCAAAAGGAGCTTTGAAATTTTATGAATAAAAAGAGATATCTGCAAAAGCAGAAATTAGACTGCAATTCTGGGTATATTGGCTGGGTTTGGGGCTGAAGGTAAGAGGCTAAAGATTTTAAATCTTACAAACCTCTGATTTTTGGAGCAAAATAAATAATACGAAAAGGCAGAGCAAATCTTGATTAATTCTGCATAGCGAACAGGACATGATTCAAGATACTAATATGAAGTTGGTCATCACGTAATTAAAATTTGATCTCCTGGTAGAAGCAATAAATCCAGCACAGTAAAACATTTAACTTATAAAAACATGCCTATTTAAGAGACTGTTTAAAAATAATTTTAAAGGAACAGCTGATAGTATAATGCTTTCAGGCAGAATGACTTGGAAAGGACACACCAAAAGCTAGCATGATTAAGAACTCAAGAAGACTCTTCAAAAGTGGATGTAATAGCAAGACAAGGAAAATTTAAAGAACATACATTCTGATTAATTTAAGTGTAAAACCACAAGAAAAGCTAAAAAGATTCTGATGAATTGACAGTCATAATTTAAAAAAAAAACGCCAGCCAAAACCAAACAAAAAAACAGAAGCACAAACACTCTGAAACCAAGTGTTTAACAGTCTGGCACTCATCCTGCTTTTGCAGTTAATAGGTAATCAATAGTAAAGTAATGAACAATACAAGTCACATTCAAGGAAAGTAATGTGCTAGTAGAAGAGTTAAATGCATTATTTGCCTTGGCACACAGTATGAGAAAGCTTAGGGTGGCTCCCTATCAGCTCCTTTTCTTGTGGGAATAGTCTAAGGAACTGTCACAAATTGACGTGTCAGTAGAAGACGGTCAAAACAATTGATAAAGTAACAAAATGACAGGAACAGATGGCAGCATCTTTGGTGAAAAAGGAACTTAAATGTGGACTATTTAACCTGTCATTTAAATCAGCCTCAGTGTTATGGAGATGAAAAGGACATACGTCTTTATGTGAAAGAGTAGGAGAGGTGATGTGGGGAAGTACAGGTAAGCAAGTGTGGCTTCTGTATGGCACACTAATAGATAATAAAGATTATTAGACACACGCATAAATATGATGTAGTAGGAAAATAGAACTTTTCAAGAGAGTCATGCCTGACAAATCAATCAGATTTGTCTGAAGGAGTTAATGGGTATTTGGATAAGGGTGATCTAGTCGATGTAGTGTACATTAATTTTTTCAGAGCGCTTTCAGCAAGGTCACTTGGGAAAAAAAAATTATTTGTAGTGTAAAATGCATTAGTAGCTTGCTAGCATGTAGGAAAGAGAAGGTAAGAATAAAGGCCTTTATTTGAATTGAGGGAGGTTGCCATTAGTCAAACAGATTAATTATTGGGTTTGTGCTGGTCATTGTATTTGTAGCTGGTCAGGAAAAGGAATGAATAGTGAAGTGCTAACATGTGACCATACATACTACTCTATAAACAGCATGTTTAGAGAAGGCTCTTCAGGAATGATTGTACAGCATTTCATACAAAACACAGCGACTACTTAGTGAAATTATTAGAACAAACAAAAGGAAGCAGTCTTTCTCCCCACAGCCTGTGATTACATTGTGGAACTCATCAGCACAGGATGTTGCAGAGATTTGAACTACAACTGTATTCAAAAAGAGATTGAACAGATTTATTTTGGAGGCTGAGTCCACTAGTGAATATTAAACAAAACCATTTCAGTGCAAGTCTCTGGCTCAGAAGCTCCCCAGCCTGGGGATTCTGCCATCTTTGCCATAAAAATCTACAGCTGGTTGTTGTCAGACAGGGTGCTCTGCTTGATCGGCCCTTACCTGTTGTGTCAGTTCTTAGGTGTTCATTTTAAGACCTGGTAAGGATACTTGGAAAAACGTCTTTGGGCAAGATGATGTTAATTTTGAAGCGTATTTTCTATCAGACTGAGTTGGCAACTTAAAACTGTTTTCAAATTATTTTTGTGTTTGTAAGCAGAGGAGAGGGTAAACTGCTTCCCACCATTTTCAGGGAATGACCATCTCTGAATTTCTTCTGTTAATGCTCTTGTCCTGCACTCATCAAATGTGTTTATTTGTGGTATAGGCAGACACGGTCGGTGCTTATGGCAGTGTCATTGACCTATGGATACATCTCTAGAAAGGTTTTCTTATTTGAGCAGAAAGTATTTGAAGCAGCCATACCACTCCAAGTATTTTCACCTGTGCTGGAAGAATCACAAAATGAGAAGTTTGCTTCTGTTAAAAGAAATTCTGCGCTTTGCATTAGCAAGGCATGTCGCAGCTTCTCCATGTTCCTTACAGCTTTTGCCTTCACCTTCAAGTGATACATTACACATTGTGCAAGGGCCTCAATCCTCAGCTCAGTGCCAGACTTCATGCAGTCGGGTAAATATCTCATGGTTCTGGCTCTGCCGAGTGACTCCTTTTTCAGTCCGTATGCAGGGAAAGGTGGCAGTGCCGCACTGACCAGTGATGGGTGCTGCGGGTCTCTGAGCTGGTGTGCTCTGTGGGCCTTCGGACGGCTTGCTGATAGCAATAGATACAAGCTGACTGCAGCTGAGATCTGAACACTAAACCTGTTTTCTAGTCCCGCCAAAATTTTGCACAGAAAGAGACATTTTTATTTAACTACTGCACATACAGTACTGGTGGGATGTAAGAGTAGCAGAGTTTGGCAGTAAAATATGGCAAGTAGTGCAGAACAGCAGTGAAGGCCTTGTTACAGCTTGTTAGACTGGTTTACTGTCACTAATGACTGGACTGTGTAACCATTGCAAAATCAGCAGTATTGCTGTCTGCTGTAACCTCCTGGCACTAGAAATGTGAATAATGGTGACAAACTGTGTGTTAACATGTGAAAAATTATTTTTAGCTTTCCACTTGGAATAAAAGGTCTAGTTTGACTCTAGTGGGTTAAATATCTTCTGACACAGTAATTAACAGTCTTGTTGACAGAAGGATTGCATTGCTATTAATAGATATGTATCTCTGTTTCAGTAAATTTTAGCCACCTTTGTTTTGAGCTGTGGGAATTCCTGAGGTAGCTAATGTAAGTCATGTGAATGAAGATTGCTGAGATATGCAACTCATCCATTCTCACATACGGTAGTATACGCTGGTTTAGATGTTGAAAAGCAACTGTAACCATTGAGACAGAAAATGATGCGAGGGAATCAAAATAGTGAAATAAGAGTTGCTATGTTACGACAAAAAGTTAAGAATTTTCCCTTTGACATTGGAAAACCGAGTTGTTGAAATACCTCTTTGTGGTAGCTCTCCTACACTGACCAGGCTGCTCTCAGGGATTTAGTCCTTAGCTCCAGGTCGCTAACAGTACGCCATGTTACACTGATGTCTAGATGCTTCTGTTGTATGGAAAAAGTGATTTCTCCCTCGTGCCCACCCCTTTCCTTGACCTAAAAGTTGTAAGAGTTGAAGACGCGGACGCCACATCTGATGACTCTGAAGCGACCTCAGAGCTTCTTTTAATTCACACTGGATTATGTTAACATGAAGCACCGAAACCCAGGGCTAGCGTGCAGAGGGGGAGGCAGTTAGATGTGCTGGGCTCTGGTCCCGAGCCGGTGGTGCTGAGCAAGCAGGGATGCCACTGGGCTTTGTTCTCATGACAAGACTCTGCACAAAGCAATTAAGCAGCGTCAATGGAAGCACCGTGCAGCAGAGGAGGATGCAATTACTGCTTCACCGTGGGGCTGGCAGGGCAAAGCGTACGTGGGTGTATAAAAACCACCACACTTTCCTTTGAGTAACTCTTGCCCAACTAATGAAATGTGTCTAAGGTTTACCTTGGAACATGTAAAACTCCTCTGACAGGAAGACTTCATTTTAATACACACTGAAATGTTTTCTGTTTTTCAGTGTTTGTCCTTGGGTTTGCAGCACTGGAGCATAGGAGTGTAAAAAGTCTTGGTTATCAGTGAATGTCCATTGGTCCTTATATCTTCTTTATGTAATTCTCTCTTCCTAATTTTCACCGCTGAAGTATGCTTTGATTTAGGATTTAAAAAAAACAAACCACCTGTGATCTGTTAGCATTCATTCTTGACCACTTCAGCTACTGAATCCCTGGAATCTAGTTCTAGTTTATTGCTATAACTTATTTCCCTTTCCTTTCTTTTTTGCTCTTTTTCACATTTAAAAAAATTAGAAAATGGAAAGGATTTATTTTTTAGGTGAAATTACATGTCCAGTCTTTGAAAGTTATCCAGTCTAGTAGATTCCCAGGGAGAAAATCCTGGGAAAGGGGGAATTTGTTGTGTTGAATTCTGCGTAGTGTAACTGCATTGTACTGGGGCATGTGTCCAGTTTTAATGACAATTAAATTCTGCAGGACTTTCTCATGAGAGCAAGAAGTCCCTCTGAATCCCTATTTGCTTGCCAAACTCATCTCAGTCACTCTTCCTTTTGATCAGCTGGCTGTTTCACTCTGTCCCTCTCTTCACAAGGGAGAAGGTAATGGGAGGGAAAATAAACCAGACACAAGGGGTTTCCTTCCTGAAGATATGTTGGCACATAACTGACATAAAACTACCTTCAGATTTTGATAGTCTGAACCTGCAAGTAAATAACTGACCTTGAAGAATGGTTCATAATAATGCACTTTGGAAATTTTTCTCAGTGTTCAGATCCACTTTATTTTTTTTTATATTAAAAAAAAAAAAGTTGGTACTTAATCCTGTAATACTTTCTGATCTAATGGATGCCTGCTCTGAAGCAGTGTAGCTGTGTACATACATATAAATAAATTTGGATTTGGTGAAACTTGGTGTCAAGTGAAGGAGACTTTAAACAGTTTAAAAGCAAAGGAGGTGTCCTTATGAGTGATGTGTGTTGTATACAATCCTTGTGGCTAAGCTGTCGCATTTTGTATTCTAGTTCCTTATGAAAATTATATCTCTTGCTTGCTTAGGGCTGAATTTGAATATCACTACTTCATGGTAACATGCTTCCAATTCAATCTGAGCAGGAAAAAAAAAAGCTGATGGTACATGCTAAAAATTTGATATTAAACCATATGACTAATTTTAGTTTTAGAACATTCTTTTTTCTCTTTTGTGCCATAAGAGGCTTATATTTTACCTGACTTCAGACTTCCCCCACAAAGCTAAGCGAGTGTATTGGCTTTGAGTGGCAAGGTTTTGGTAGCGGGGGGGGGGATTACAGGGGTGGCTTCTGTAAGAAGCTGCT
>JANXJC010000037.1:22652109-22678163 GCA_027564655.1 Leptodon cayanensis | reverse complement strand
TGCAGCTGAGGAGGGGGGAGTGATAGAACGGCTTTGGTGGGCACCTGGCGTCTAGCCAAGGGTCAACCCACCACAGCGAGACTTACCTAGCACAGTGTGGAACAGCTTATTTTAAGGTGGAAAAAGTCATTAGCCGTCTCCTGCTGAGACCTTGTATTGAGAAAGCTAAATTATAAGCCACTGAAATTTAGCATGAAGAAGTAGTAAATTATTGTTTATTATTTTATTGTTTCCTGCTTGGAGCTCTCAGGGTTGTTAGTTGAGCATGTTACATGACCTTTTTGAGGTGGTTGGGGATGGGGCAGGAATTCAACTGAAAGAAGAAACTTGTTAGAATGCTCAAATAAAACACTAGTTTCTCATTGCACAGATTGATAGGAAAACTCTGCACCCCCATATATAGAATCCTCTGGCTACCACTGTCTGCTGCAGTGTTAGTTGGAGTCAAAAGCAAAATGTTGGCTTTGCTGCTTTATCTTGGGAAGTTTTTCAGCAATTTTTTTTTTTTTTTTAAATTTCCTTACAGCAACTGAACATCCTTAGCAGAAATATCTTGTGGGCAGTTGTAGACTGAGCAATGCAAAATACAAAGTATTTTAGGGTCTCTGAAAGGACGCATGCCTGCCTGAGCAAATGAGATGTTCCATGGGACCTGAGGAAATAGATCAGTATTCAGTTTTGAGGATGATATCCCACTGCAATTGATGGTTCTTTATTGTTTTTTTACAAGTCCTATCTAGTCATAAATGTTTCAGGGCTTTGGGGAATATTTCATAGGAGTAGTTTCTGCAGGTTTTATTAGGTTAAACCTATATTTGTCCAGCACAACAGAAGTAGTGGAAAAGGATTTTTAAATAAAGGAGTCGTGACTCTTGAAAAATTTTCACCTGAGAAGCAGGATTTTTATTCATAGGAACTGGGGAGCTTGTTGGTGTTAAATAGACTGTATCCTGACAGATTTGAAAACTTCACATTGGTTTTCTTGTCTTGCAGGGGGCTATAAGATGGGTGAGGGCCTACCTCTCATGTCATGTCACTTTGCAAGTAAGAGGAATACGACTGCAGTATTTCATATGCTTCATCTGTCCTGCAAAGCCTTTTGTTTACTTCTGAACTAACCTCTGGCCCACAAAAAGTTATAGAGTGATATAGCCCATTTTAAAAGAACAAGAAGATGGAAAAGGTGGTAACTGCATGCCCTCCAGGGTACAGCGTCGTGCACTGTGGTGTGGAGCTCTGACACTGTAAAGGTTGAGAGCGAAAATAAGAATAACAGAAACCATTTTCAGAATTTAAAAGACAGACAGACATAGAAATTCAATCTTGATACACTGTTTATTTCAAGGTCAGGCTTGCAATCATGAATTGTTTCACTGTCGCTCATTACATTAATAATTCTATCTGTAAGTAAGGGTTCTTCACTCCTCTGATAGCAGAATTCAAAATTCAGCTATTTATCTTCCAGAGCCTCTGCATTTGCTCTCATGAGGCTTCAAGGGGAGTGTGCAAGTCCTGTACTGCTTTTACAGAAGTCCCTGTCTGTACTGATGCAAAGGAAGGGGATATCCTTCTTGTACAGGGCTGGAAAGAGGTGGTTAGGATCTATGAAGAGAACATGAGACTAAATGTGGGAGCCTGTTTCCTTTTGGCAGCTATTGGAAACCAAGGTACAAATACAGATAGATCTGTAAGTGAAAACCTGTTTCTGAAATTATATTAAATTCAACTCAGTTTCATATGTTTAAGTAAGACATATGCATATCCAGTTAGAAAAACAGCAAAGCATCATTTTATGTTGAATTACTACTTTCTATTTAAATGGAAAACCCTAGCTTGTATTGAAAAGGTTTTTTGCCATGACTTTGTGCCTCGTACAGTAGGAAGAGACTATAACAAAGAAATTGTAATACACAGTAAATACATTTCCATAAACTATATTCTTGGCTTCTTTCACTGTAACCTTAATATATACAATATGTAATTACAATACCTTATAAGCATTTCTTAATAAGGCATTTTTTAGAGCAGTCACTAAAAAGTGGTAATCGGTAATAAAAATGAGGGCATTAACACTCAGACCACAGTAAAGGCATCATTAAAATTTAAGTTCCAAGGTACACTACTTTGTTTGCCTCATTGCGTGTGCAATTAGGGAATAAACAATAAAATGACTATAATTTTTCTGCAATTTCTTATCCTAACTGCCTTTCTAATTAAAGTTAAAAAAAAAAAAGAAAAAAAAAGTGGTGGGATAAGCCAAAGTTTAAGAAGCAGTACCATCCTTTAGAGTGATCAGTGATCACTGTCTGTTCAGGGTCCTGCAAGTTACTGTTTGCTATGGCAGTAAAAAAATGTGTTGCTGCATTCAGACACTGTATGTGGTTTATGCCCCTCACTCAGAGAAGGAACACGCTTGTAGACTAACAAGGGAGTGATCCTGCCCTTGCCAAAGTGAACAGCAGCATTCCTGCTTCTCTGGGGGAAATGGGAGCAGACCTCTAGAGTTAACTCCGCATATTTTGTTCTACTAAGATAAGATATTAATTAAGATAGCAGTCACTGAAGGTCTGATTGTAATATATATCCTGCTATTTGTGTATAAATTTTGTAATCCATCATTATAGTTTCATCTGGACAGATACATTAGCTGTGGGTTTGGCACTAACAAAAATCAGCAGGAAAGTGTGTTATGCAGCGAGAGCTGTTCTAGCAAGAATGAATGGTAAAAGTAACTTTCTTTTCTTTCATATCTGCTAACTCTCTTCAATATTCATTTGGAATACCATTGTAAATGTTCCATTGTAGATATTTTGATGTTATCTATTGCTGGTAACTGTCATTTGAATAGATAACTAGGTATTAAGTAGACCAACCTATTGGCTTGGAGAGCTTGCCTTCCCAGCCGAAAGAATTGACCTGTCATCTAACTGGTGAGAGAGCTAGAAGGGGCCAGTTTGGGGAATAAGAGATGAGCTTCCACAAAATGTTGACCATCCTTCCGTGTAATAGGATGTACTGACATTTTGTTTCCCTTAAGTGCAGTAGTTCTAAACTTCCAGTGTGGTTCCCCACACCGAGTGGAGAGATCTCTCTCTGTGGATGCAGAGCGATTACAAATTAACTCCACTTCTAGGGTGTCCATTGCTTTCATGTGTGTGGGCTACAGACATCTCTCTGCTTCATCTGTCTTCCTAAGTTTGCTTTGTGCATGAAGATAATCGAGGTACCCCATCTGCAATGTTAAAACAGAGCTATTGTGGTGCGTAGTACTGACCTGTCATTTGAAAAAAAGCTGTGTTAGCTGGAGCTAGCTGGGGGCTGTTACCTCTGCTGGGACCATGGTTTGCTGGTAGTCACATTATTTAAGGTTGAGGGCACAAAACACAGATCTCTTGCAAATGTTTTTTCTGATCTGCAGCTTACTGTTTACCTAGATGAATACCTATGGTAAGGGTGCATTGCAGACTTTGAAGATGGATTTTCTGAACTGATTCTAATGAAAAATAAGCTGCTGGTCAAGTGTTACTTAATGAACCTCATTGTTCAGTGTATTTAGGAGGCTTGAGGTCAAAGGGTGAGTTCCTTGTCGACAGTAAAAGTCTTTATTCTTTACTGGTATTTAATAAGTACAGGAAAGAAAAATCTGTATTTATTAATTTTGCACATATTGTGTTATTGGGATTTGCATTGGTTGAGAAACATCTGCAAAAGAATAGGACAAGGATAATTGCGTGGCATCTAACAAATGCTTTGAGGAGAAATCCACTTGGGAAGACATTACTTAAAAGCTTTACCAAAAAATCATGAGGTATGAAGATTAATGAAACTATGGCGTGAAATGAGATTGTTTTTTAACATTGCATTGTTAGTTAAGCAGTCGCTACTGAAATTTTCGGCCTAAGTTAGAGATTTCATAAATACTGAAGATGAACCTTGGAGATCACACCTAATAACTTGTTGCCAGGAAGACAATTAACTCTATCCCAGCTGAAACCAGGACAGCCAGTCTACAGGAAAAACAGACCTTGCAGCATTTAGTGTCTCTCACATCAAACTCTTAGGTGCGTTACCTCGATAGCAGTGTGAACGCATCAGCCTGTAGCTCCTTCGTGCACAGACTGTCCAGCACAACGTGGCTGAGGATGGTGTTGCTTGGGGTGATTGCCACTGCAGATGCTCTTTCTGCCTGAGTCCTGCTGTGCTGCGGCTGGGGGTAGCTGGGGAAATCATGAGCTGTTGCTGTGGTTTGGGACAGGAAGTAAATGGCACTGTGTTAATTGGAACCACAAAAAGGAATTTGAATTGGAGGACAAACAATTGCCAAAGCTAAAATTGGGCCATAGGATGGTTAACGCTGCTGATAGAAAAGGCCAGTGGAAGATTGTGTAGTTGGAAATACTTGAGAAATGTTCTCTGTGTAATTAAAAAGATGACCTAGCTACATTATTTTGAAGCAATGGAGAAACTTAAGTGATTTCTTTGCAGATAACGAGGTAAATTTATTTTTCCAGCTAGCCATGTTTCCGGGAGATTTTTATCTAGTAATTGTGTTTGTCTGCAGTGTACAGATTGATGGCGAACTGATCCTGCTTAGCTTGTGATGTTTGTCAGAATCACGGTATTAGAAGGTATGACTGACATGCTGATTCTTCAGGTATTACCTTCAGGAATCCAAGCAACCTGAAACAAGGAAATAAGAGCTATTAAACAGATGTGCGAGTTTGCAAATACAGCATAAATGCCAGCTTGGGAGTATCAAGCAGCCATACAGTGAGGTTATTGTGAGATATTTTTCTGTAGCTTGGTTCAGTATCTAGATATATATAAATCTTCATGAACTAATATATTAAGCCTCCTTCGTAACCCCTAAAGTACAGATTGAGGACAGTGAAGAAGGAGCAATTAAAGTAGAGACAAAAATACCTACTTGTCACAGAAAGGGTTCAATAATTTTGTTTCTTTGCTAAAGGCGAAAAAAAAAGGATGTAAGCTCAGGTACCAACTTTAAATTAGCTTAACTTGCTGATGCCTTAAGACTGGGGGATTAGTGAATTTAATTATGGGAGCCAGGAAGCACATTAAGATAACGTTGGGCCTTAAACTAAAACCCGCAAAGCAATGAAATTAAAGTTGGTGGTTTGTGTTCCATCTTTATAATGTCCTATTCTTACTGTGCTGCATCACAGGAGGCCCTTCCTGCTCCACTCACCTCCTGGTGTATGCTTTTAGGTACTTTTTTTTTATTGCCTCTTTTTTTTTTTAATGAATGAGTGACCTTTATGAGCTTTATGATGTAGGGAATGGTCTGCTTGACTGTCACAACTGTACATTGACTAAAATCTGTTTTACCCAGTAATGATGCAGCGGGCATGGTCAAGTAGGTCAGGTCATCATGTCGTTCCGCTTGTGCTGTTACAGTCCAAGTCACTCTTCAGCTTCTCGGATGTGATTGCAAAGCACTGACCTGAGTTGTATTGTGAAGGCTCCAGCAAAGAATATTTGGCTTTCTGGTGAAGGCATGTTGTTATTAGTATAATGCTGACACAGTGTGTGAGGAAAATCTGATTTTATTCCTGCTTTGCTTCTACCTTCCTGTTCAGCCTGGTCTACTATTCATTATTTGGATTTGTATCTGGACTTTGTATTTACTTTTTATTTTTTTGAGAGAGACTCAAGATTAAACCTTTTTAAGACAGCTTTTATGAAGATTCCTAATTCTTAGTCTATTTGCTGACAAGTTATGCAATACTGAGCTTTCTTTTGCTACACAGGATGATGATTTTTTTTCTTTCACTTGCTGGTATGGAAGTCGCACACCCCTTACCATACATTTTTAACTTAAAAATGGTATGTTTTTTGGTAAAACATAAGATTGCTTTGAAAAAGTAAACCAATTTACTTGCCTTGGGTTATGTCATCCTTTCCTGGGCTTTCTGTTACTTAGTGTAATTTTGGGGGTATTTACTATTTGTCTTCATCTGATGAAAATGCAAGAGCCTATAAAGACTACAGTTTAGAAGTACTATGCTCTCCTGCTTCAAACAAAAGGAGCTGGGAATGTTAATATCTGTGAGTCTGGAAGGGTTTTGAGGAAGAAAAAAGGTTTGACTCCCCTTAAAAGAGTTAAATGAAGGAGCTTGGGTGTCAGAGAAATCTGTGACTGCATTTATCTATAAGATAAATGCTCGAGAGACATACCATACAAAAAAGTTCGCAAAGGCGCAGCCTTGTAAATGTTGGCACCATACTGAGGAAAGGAGCACATCTCAGGACTTCCTGTGTTTATCTTCGGTTTAGTCCTTAAGCACTTCTATGAAGCTTTCACAATTCCCATTATTTCACAATTTTGCATTATTCTGCAACAAGTAGGAGAGCAAAGAAACCTCTGCTTGGATTTGAGCCTTTGTATTTGTATCATATGGCCCAAAACACATGGGGGGGGGGGCATAAAACTACTCTACTGTAACTGGTGCATTATGGTCATCTGAATTTCTATAGGGAAGAAATGTATGTAACTAAGTAAATGACAAATATCGTTACTTATATTACTAGTAAATTAGCAGTATCATCAAGATAACTCTGAGTTCATTGTATTGAATTATCTTAAAAATACAGGGAAGAACAGAGTGAAACTCAAAAAATAGTGCTGCTTCTTTCTGCAAACCTTGTCTGGTTTTGTGGCTTTATTTGATGAGTTTAGCAGTCCTCTTACCATGGTGTAGTCTCAGCTTTATCTCAGTTAATATATTCCTTGTTTTAGGGATCATTGGAAGATAATTCTATCATTTTCTATTGAACTATTAGTAAATAAAATGTCAGGATTTTTCTGGTGCTGCTAAGTCCAGTATCTACCCAGTGTATCAGTTTGTCAAGTGTGTTGGCATCTTATTCTTTATTCCAGTGATTGTTTATTTCCATGTTGGTTTGAATCATTAATCCTGACCCTATTTTTCACAAAGTAAAAATAATTGTTTAAAATGTGTACTTACAAGTGTTTTTTCTTATGTCTTCCATACCCCTTCTAAAAGTGTGATTTAGAAAGAAAACAGATTTCTTACAGCTCCTTTTGAGTTCAGTTTATGTAGTACATTTTCTTAAAACCCATGCAAGCATTTCATACATTATATGAGAGAAGAGCACCATATCACAGATACCCAGCAGGTCCTTTCTGGAGACAGCTGGAAATTCAAACCCTTTTCCTGGGTTTGACAAATGTGAAATTTATAGTTCAGGGTAACAGATCTTTAGACTGACATGGGAATTCAATAGATTTTACTTGTATTATGTACTATCCTTCAGGTTTTTCACACAGCAGTATCTGTACAACTGTTTGTAGCAAGGTGTCAGTACACCCTCAGAAGGAAAGAATTTGCTTATTGTCTAATGAAGTCTAATACATGGCATTTAGAGGCCTGTAAGTTTTACAAGCCTTCTGGTTGAGTTGTGACATTAGAAATTATAAAGTTAAGTTGAAACTTGGGACAGTCCCACCTTCTGGTAACATGGAGAGTGTTACATTACCTTGACATCCGACTTGAGAGTTGTTACAGAACCTCACAAATAGGTTCAGAGTCAATATTGGTTTCTTTAGTCTTCCAAAGATACCTTATTTTAAAACCTTCTTCCCCATGTTGTTTGCTAAAGTCTTCTTTTTATTCTCTGCTTAGCATCCATCTGTTCTTATATATCTGTCCATTTTAAAGAACTTCTTATTCCAATAAACATTTTATTCCCTTTCTGATTGGTGTCTTCTTAAGGACCTTGTGGTCACTACATGGTATGCAACTTTACCCTCTTGGTATGCAAATTTATTCTCTGTTTTCACTGTGTATTTCAGGGTCGTTCTCTTGGTTTTTGTTTTACTTTGTTCCAGATAATTAAAAAGTGTAGAATAGCTTACTAGTTAAGGTTGTTGTGGCAAAAACACCTGGGTCATTCAAAAAAACCTAATTAGTCAGCCTGGCAGGGAGTATGGTATAGTGAATGGATTGTCCCATGCTGGGCCAAATGGCTTTCATTCTTCCTAGAAGCACTCCTGATTTTCCCTCTCAGTATTAAACAATGCAGTTAGAGACTGAGGTTTCTCTGTTTCAAGATTGTTTTGTGATGCTTGTATTTCAGGAACAGTGCAATTGGAGAATGAACAAGTGCTTAATGCAATGTACACTAGAAAGCAGTAAAAGTAACTTTTCTGAAAATAGTATATGCAGCATCTCACCTAATGGAAAAGCTTTACTCCCTAATTAAAAAAAAAAAAACACAATTAAAAAGAAAAATGAACATTCAAAGCATAATATCTTATTTTTTACATCACTGTATTTTAACATTCAAACATCCTTACCACGCAGTGAATGGCTAATAGAGCAGTTTTGGTGTACAGGCTGTTTGCTGATACCTGGTTTCCACCAGCACAGTATCTCATGCTCTTCCTCACTGGTATATTCACATCCTGCTGTCAGAGTGCCTGTCAGGATGTTTTTGAGTCTTGAGTGTTGCGATTTTTTTTTTTTGGTGTTTGGATGAGTTGGTGTCTCATTTTGACGCTATAGACATTCCCTTGTCACTGTCGTGATGGCTGTTTCAGGATTTTATTTTTAGCTGTATGTCTTGGAAGTCTGCTAGTTGAAAGCCTGGGAAATGAAGTCTATTTTAATGTCATGTAATTGTGGAGAAAATGGAAAATTATTTGAGATTCTCCTTATTCAGCACTTTCACAATTCCTTCAGAAGGAGTCCTTGTTGATTGTTCTGTAAATAGCAATTCTGATTAATAACAGGAATTTGCTTACCGAATGTACAAGAATCTATGTTGCACGTGATCATCCATCCTGTTCCTCTGTCATTATGATGCACCCTATGATGTCAGGCACATTTTCTCCTGTTTTCTTGTCCTTAGAGGTGCAGTGTCACATACAGCAGAGATGCACCGTCTGTCTGGAGTAAGTTTCACTGATGCTGGCTCCTTTTCCTGCTTCCCTGCCCCAGCCAGCCTGTCACTGGTGCCCCCCCTGCGCCGAAGCCGTCAGCTCCAGCTCAGGCCAACATGGAGACATGTAGATGATCCTGGGCCGTGCGCTACCCTAAAGCCACGCTCCTAATTGCAACATCTAGCATGCAGTGTTGGAAACCAGTGGCTTAGAGGTTTGAACACAAGTCTGGGTGCAGGTGGTAAGGGCCCATTTCTGATTCCAACAATAAATACCGTCTGACCTTGCGAAGCCTGCTGACTTGTTTGTCTGTCTTCATATGGAGTTTGCATGCATACTAAGTAGTTTCTCTATGATAAGTCCTTGAATTCCAAAGATACTGTTCACAGTAATTGTACTTCAAGAAGGAAAAAAGATATTCCCATTTTGTTATTTACAGTGCTCTCTGCACAGCATCTTTTATAACAAATAAACAAAGCTCAACCACTTACGTTAATCCTTAGCGATGCTTTTTCCTGTTACTTTTTTGGGTTTTTTAAGATGTTACTCTTGGTCCTCAGTCTCCACAGACTTTTAAATCTGTGAAAAGTTCTGTATAAAATGATTAACGGCAAGGATGATTAGAGATAGAAAAAGGTGACATTTTTAACGAGGGACTTTTTAATCTGAAAAAAAAAAAAAAGTAACGCTTTTGGGTAAAGGAGAAAAAATACCACTAATCAATAAATTACTACTTTCACGTCTCTGTGGGTGAGTTGCCCAACTCTTTCCCGTCCTATTTATTTGGGATTATTGACCTAATGACTGTTAGACCTTGTGCGATCCTGTTTTTAAAATAACCAAGGGATAAGCTGTTTCTCTTTTGGGGTTATAAATTGCTGGAAAGAGCAAGTTGCAGAGTGAGGTGAGGCACTGACAGCAGTGTATTGAGGTGAGAACAACAAGCAATGGCTGTGTAGCATTATAAGTAACTTCTGTACTTGACCTTCTGTTTGTTGCATTGTAAAACAATTTGGAAATACCTGGTTAAATAAAAGAGAACAATAGTATCAGTGATGGGACAGTGCAAAGTGCAATACAGTCAAGCACTCTGGAAGAGACAGGATGAAGCTATTTGAAGTACAGAACAGTTTTTATAGGTTTTTGAGTGGAAAGATTTCACAATTTTGTGATGGTCTTTTCAGGTGATATGAAAAGTAATATGGCACTGATTTAGCCACGTGTATGCCAGCAGTGATATAGTTGGTTTGCAGTACTTGTTGTTTCATTTATTAAAAAATTACTTAGTATTTATTAAAATATGTAGTAGTACTAGAAATTTTTTGAAATTCACTATGAGTAGCCAAAAATCTGTCACACTCCTTTGTGATTAGCCATTGGTCCTGAATTTCATTTGTTTTCACTTTCTTATTTGACTAATCTTGCTTATTAAAAATCCAGTAATGTGTGACTGGTGTTTGAAACTATCTGCAGTAGTTCCTTGCCTGTATTTAGTGCTCCATCCAAACACATCTCCTACTATTTATTCTATAGATAATGATGAGCCCTGTGTTACAGTCCCCAAACTTTTATTGGGGAAAGATAGTGAATATACCAGAAATATTTTTTTATTCTGTGGGGGTTATAACTTCTGGCTAGTGTTCTTCAGCCGGGAAAAGGTGAAGTGGTAATGTCTATCCCTTTTCCAGAAGGTTAGTGGCTGTATCATTTATCCATCATGCAGGTGCTGGGCTCGACCTTTTCCTCTGGCAGAGCAGGTCTGAGCAGTCAGTGCTCGCAGGACGGTGTGGCTCCCATGCTGCTGGGCTGTCTGCACAGGTGAGACGGAGCCATTGAAATTGTGTAGTCGCTGTGAAGTCCTGTGTTCCCGGAGCAGGACTGAAGCTGCCCCGTAGGTGTTACCAAGTCATCTGTGTCTGCCTCTGATGTTCAGAAGTATTTTATAAAATAAGTGGAGCAGTGTGGATGCAAGAGTGGAAAAATTTCTGGTTTAGGTGAAAAGTGGTTCCTCTAGCAGAGGATGAACATTTTTCACACTTCAGATGAACGTCTTAACCATTTGGCTGTCGGCTAAGAGACTGATGGTACCATTTCCTGCATTTCAAGCTCAATCTCTTCATTCCCTTTCCTTATTTAAAACAAAAACCAAAAAACTCCAACCGAACAAAAAAACCCGACCCTACCACTGGGCTCCTGTTTTGTGCTGGCAAGTGGAAAATGGCTTTGAACATGCCTTCTTTGGTGGTATCCAAACAACTGTCCTTAGCAGTTCACAGCAGTCCCACGTGGCACTTCCAGGTATCCATGCTCAGGGTATTTCCCTGGACTTTTCTCCGGATATTGAAATGCCCGAGTTAGCCATCATTGATGGCTGATAGCTAATTTTACATTATATTTACAGCCAATTTTAGCTTTCCAGTAAAATACAAAGCCTAAAAGAAAGGGCCTAAGCATGACAAGGTAGTGGGTTAAGGTATGTTGGACTGGGGCACTTGTACTGTCTCCCATTGCAGACTTAAAAGTTCTTTCTTGTGGCAGTGAACTTGGTAGCTGCAGCTGCTTAACCTTGGGTGCGTTTGCCTGCTTCTGCGGTGGATTTGTTCAGGATCGTCCTGTGCATTAGAAATCCTTCAAAATTGCTTCCTTAAATTAGACTTACCATACTGGTCTCTTCTAGTATGGTCTGTTCTAGGACAGATCTTCCAAATTTCCTTTTTTACTTTATAAATTCTGTGCTTTGAGGCATAGGAAGCTGTTGCTATTTTTGCATCATATATGAAGCTTAAGGTTGACTTCTAACAATTTTGTACCACTTGTATTTATCCTGTCCAGCTAAATGCAATTCCATGATTTCCTAACTGTTGCAGTGCTCACTGTCGAGTCTTGATGGAGGTGGGAGATCCCCTCTGCTGATGTCAAACCACAGCCTCATCTAGCACAACAGCGTGTCTCCCGCAGTGGTCAGCAGTGGACGCCTAAGGAATTCGGAACAGGGCAGGCACCTCTGGCTGTTTCCCTAAAACACCCTCCAGCCTTCAGCAGCTTGTAACTTCCTATCTTCCTGCAACGAGTGCACTTCCAGGAGGCAAGGTGAGTAGTTACTTGTCATCTCCAGTGGCAGCAAAAGAAACTGCTTATATTGGGTGTACAGAAAACATACGTTTCCCCACTGCAACAACATCATCTGCATAGCACACTGTACCTCCTATGTCCTTTCCCTGGATGGCAGGTTACTGATAATACGTTGCTAAGCCTTTTTTCTTCAGTTTAAGATGGTTATTTATTGATCTGCTTTTGGCAGTTGGTAAAATGCCAACTTTTAGTATTAGCTACTGGCCTCCTTTTATTTAAACCTTATAAAATTTTATTGTTTCTCTTCAATGCTGAGAATGTGTAAATGTCTCTCCTAGAATGGTTTAGAACAATGCTTTTGATATTTTCTGCCTTAACCCTTAAAACTCTCATTGTGCAGATTTCAGAAAGGGCACATGAAAGATTCCCTCACCCATTCTTCTTGCAGTGTTTGAAAAGGAAACATTTTAAAGCCAATGACTTGTCTGTAACAGCGCTGGGAGGGAAGGAGGCAGGCAGGGGAGAAGAGGCATGACATTCGGAATTCTAGCCGATACAAGTTAATAAAATTCTAGCAGATACAAGTTAATAATAAACAAGTAACAGCCCAAACAAAATTCTTAGCTAACTTTTGTTTTTTAAAGTATTGCAACAAAACATAATACTGTACCTCCTTAGAAAGCAGAATATAAAGGTTTTTTCTTATGAATATTGCGATACTAATTGACCTTGTAGTGAAGAAAGAGATGCCGGAGAACATCTGGCCTAGGGATTGTTTTCCTGCCACAGAAGTGTTGGAGAGCACTACAGGGTTTGTTGTACCAAATGGAGGAATGGAGACACATGTGGTGAGTATCACAGAACCTATTGACAGTCAATCTTCCTGTGTTATTAATATGCAGTTGCCAGATGCAGGTATCTGTGTATTGATAAAGGGAATATGTACAGAATGCTTTAATAAAATATGTTGACCCTTATTACTATGAAAAGGTTTGTTTATAAGGAGTCTCTTGAAAGAATTTCAGGTGTGTCACATTTCAGGGCTGATACATGACTCAACAGTTCATCTAGATGAGAACTTCAAGAATATTTTGCTGTTAGTTAAATTATGTTGTAATTTTAAGTTGTCCAGCTATTCTGTATCTGTTTTCTTATTATTTAGTCCACATTATTTTTATCAATAAATTGTCATTTAAATTTTTGTTGTCTCTTGTTACCCAGTTAGATTGATTAATCCCTATTCTAGTGAGAACACTCCTAGCAGAGCTACAGAGAATTTATCCTGCTGTAGCCTGGTCATATTGCTGCAAACTTCTCCATATTTAGCCTGACCTGTTCCTTGAAGAAACTAAACATGTATAATTTTAAGAACAGAGAAAGCAGGTGTAGTAATGGTGTCTGACCTTCTGTGTCACAAAAGCCATTACCTTTTACTGGGTGAAATAATTGCTTTGCTCGTGTCCTGTTTGAAAACTGCCGTTTTGTATGGATCAAAAATTATTAGTGAAGAAATGGAAGGTAAAGGGCTTGAAAACAGTTATTTAGATAATGTAAGCTGGTTTTCATTATTTAAACTTTCCTTTTGAGTTTTCTGTAATTATATATGGCATAGTTGACTTTCATAATCCCAAATTGGATAATAAAAAATTAATCACTTGGCAAGAGCATAAACTATGGGAAAAAAAGTTAGGTTGCGACAGTGTTGAGAGGAAACAGCGTACTCAAATTTCCTGGTATTTCTGATAGTGATTGACAACTTTTTGTATCCAGTTATAAGTTTATGGTGTCAGTTTAACTTGAGACCTAATTTTGTTTAGCTCCATGTAGATAACTGAGGAAGACCTGGTTGCAATATCTGCTGGGTTCAGAAGTTTTACACAATGTGGGTCCTCCCAAAGAGTTAAAGAAACTAATAGAATACAGTCTTCCATATCCTTTCTGCACTTGTAATAGAGATACTATAGATGACTTTCATTTTAATAAATCATCTAGCTAGTATTTGCAGTGAGTTGCTTATGGAATTAAAATTCCAGTCTAATTCAACTTCCATGTATGAAAGATCGTAGTAAACTAGCAGACTCTGTGCCCATTCCTCTGTCTCGTGATGCTTCATATTTCTTTTGGTGAAGTTAATTGTAGATTTCATTTGGGTTTTACTGCTGAAGAGTGCCACCGCTTTGATACCATGTAACAGCCTTGGAAGCAGATTGTGAAAACAGGGTTTTTTCTGCTTTATTTTTCTTTTAATTTTGCTAGGCATTTCACTTGTCTCTAAACCCTGCAGTACTTCAAAAATGGCAGTGTAATTCTTTGTGTAGAGAATACTGGCATCAGATCTAATGTTAGCCTTCTCATTACTCACCTCTTATGGTAATAATCAGAGACACCCAGAGAAAAGGGGTCGTACAATGTACAGTAGCAGATTTCAACTAGGTCTAAACAGATGGAAGCAGGAAATGAGAAATAGTGACAAATATTACATGCCTTGTATTCTTTGTAATAAATTAATCTGAATGCTGAGTTGCTGTGTATACGTGCAAAATCAGTCCTCATCTAATTTTAGGAGCACAATTTGTTTTATGTTTGGCATCTATATAGCCTTTGGCTTGTCCCCTGTGGCAGTAGGCATATAATATATTTTTTTATAGAGCTCTGTTTGCTTTTGTGTATTTTTTTGCAGCAATTAAATGTTTTAATTTCTTACCTCCTAAGAATTTGTTTCTGTTCTGAGTTCTCTTTATCTAATCCGTGCTTCTTTGCTGCAAATGTTAACACTGCTATTCAAAGGCAAGAAAGGTACTCCACTGGTGCCATGGTAGAAGGGGTGAAAGATCAAACTACTTCATTCAGTCTTGCATCTTGTTACACCAGTATCAGTTAAAACACAAGTATTATGACCGATAGTGCAGGGTGTCCAGGAGTCACAGCCCTGAAGTTTGTTTTGATTCCCAAAGGCTGTAACACAAGGACTTACAAAATTCTTGTGGCTTCCAGAACTGCTTGTTAGAGATACAACAATTGAAATTCAGCAGTGCTAATCAAGGCCAAGAGTAAAGTACTCTCATTCTGTATATTACAGGCAGCAAAATATTAGAATTGGAAAGAAAAGTCATGGCCATAGAAGAGAACCAAAAATAACATGAATTAGAGGTAGTGTCTGTTGCCAGCTGTGCATAATTGTTCAAAAGCAGTATTTGCCCAAATTCATCTAATAAACAAAGCAACCCATCTGAGTTGTGACCCACTCAATTGGCATGGGTGGTTATTTTAGGCAAATAAGGACGTCTGACAATAAGGCAGTAACACAGTGCAGATCTGAGTAGGGATGAAGGCACTTATTTCAAAAAGTTGTATTAGCTGAGTATGTTAATGTAGTTCTAAAGGATTTTCACACAAGGCATTTTTCATTCAGCAAGTTGTTATTGCTGCAGAACCCAGTGATGAGAAAGAGGGATGTTGGCTCCAGCAAACGAGGGGGTCTGGAGGCAGCAGCCTGGAGGACTCTGCTGGTGGAATTACCTATGTGGAGCTTCTCAGCTGCTGCCTCAGCGAAGCAGCTCCAGCAAGGGATCATGTTTAAAGTTGGTAGAAGGAAAAGAAATGGCCGAGGCATACACGTGCTATCCCCCTGTAATTGCAGAGTGCTTGTACTGATGGGGCATCTCTACAAATATATGTTCTCCGACTTCTTTAAAAGACCTCAGGTGGAGTTGGAAAGCCATGAATCTAACTGTGAATTGAGGCACGTTCGGCGTTCTGGTTCAGGCCTTGCCTTGTGAGGAAGTAGGTGGTCTGATGTGACAAACTCGCCAAGGTATTTCAAATGTCAGAGTAGGTGTGCTCTGCTATCTGCAGAGTGCAGGAGTATGGATGTGTAGCAGGAAATTTAGATGATAAAAAAGCACAATTTATTCAGAACCAGTTAATTCTACATTTTGTTGGTACAAAGTGAAGAATATTGCAAAATGTGACCGCATATTCATACAAATAAGATCTTAAATTATTTTTCCCCTTATGCCACCTGTTCTAGCAGCTAAAATAATATGGAATTTTATATTGTATTATTACTTGAAAATGGAAACAAATGAAAAAAAGCTGCGTAGCAGTCATTTTCATTCTGTGCTATCCATTCCCATGTCAGGTCTCTATTAGTCATGATCAGTGGCAGTGCAGGCAGGGCTGCTGCTTCTTATGCTTGTGGGCAAACGTTTGCATTGTAGCTCATTGATTCTGGGAAATCATAATAGAACTGAGACTGTGCTTATTCCTATGGCTATTTGCTTACCTTAAGTTTGCAGAAGCTGATTGAATCTGAAGATAAACAGTGTAATATTTCCAGAAGAAGTATTGGATTAATAAATCTTCAGTTTGTTCCTCTCTTAAAATTTCATATTCTGTAAAGAAAAGATTGTAGATGGGGTAACCAAAATGCGGAACAACTAGTTCAATCATCCCTTCCACTGATTTTCCTAGTACTGAATTATCCTTTATTACAGTAGTGTATGTGCCTCCATTCTACGTGACTCCCACTTACCAACTTGGGGATATTACCGTTACGGTGCAGAATTAGTCAGAATAATTTTGGATAGAAATAAGACATTTACTGTCCTTTACAAAAATCAAAATAGTTCCTTGCACCTAGGGATTATTAGAGATTTTCAGTGTGGATTTAATTACCAGTATGGCAATTCGCATGTCACTTGTTGACTTGCTGTTACATTCTTGACTCAGCATATTGGCAGGTGATGCCAGTTTTACTGGGTGCAAAGTTATTTAAAGGTTGGTGTTAGCATATTGGAAAAAAAACCCAGACATAACTGTGTATAATTGCTGAGTACTCAAGCATAACATTTTACAAACCTGTCTCACTGAGTGGCTTGTCTGTTAACAGTAGGTAAATACAACCTTACAAGAAGTTGGTTAGTTAGGTATGAGCTTACCTTACAGCTGGGACTGATGATTGTAGAAGTCAACAATTAATTCATGTAGAACAGAGAACTGGGAGAAGAGAAAGATTAGGAAGCAGTTTTGTGTGAGATGCTGAAGTCAGGTCAAGCTTTCAGGCAAATGGGTTGTAGGGGTACTTGTAAGAACAGCCAGGTTGGTTTAGGAATCCCCAGACTGGTATAGAGTGAGATTTGAATTTACTGGCTTTTATATATAGGAAGAACAATAAACCTGAAGTATTTAGAGAAGAATGTGACAAGAAGCTTTATCATTCCGCCTTCTGAAAGGGAACTAGACCAACAGTCTTCAAATATATTGACTTCAATAATATAGCTAGTTTTGTAGTTATTAATGCTATAATTGCTCATGGTGTGAATTATTTTCTTCTAGGTGGGTACAAGAAGAAGGACTGATAGCGTACGAATGTTTTTAAATCAGTGCAGTGAAAGTACGTACTATAACAGAAGTTAGAAATGTTTCTTGGTTGATCTAACATTCTTCAGTTAATACAATGCAGCGATAGGTATGAACCATGCCATTCTTCTGTTCAAAATGCCATGTGCTAAATATAATTTTTGTACGTTCTTAAATCGTTGCAGTATCTTGGCAGTGTTTGTACTGGATTCTGTGTAAAACTAGAGATTTATCAAAGCTGTTTGAATACTTAGTAGTAATAATGCTCCTTCTTGTACGTATTTGGTGTCTTGGTCTGAGAAGTTTCCTTGTAAAAGAAGACAAGTCCAAGGCTAATATTTCTTGGAAATATTAATGCATTTGTTCTTTCAGGCTATGCTTTTATTGCCTCTTGTAAATATGATGAAATGGAAATTTTCTGTTGTCTATTTTAGAGACAAAATCTTGTCCAGAGACCTGTAGCTGAGATGTCTTGTGGATAATTAATTAAGGAACAGATTTGTCTGATGTTCCACTCAAGGACCATGTGCCTGCAAGAGGCAGGAATTTGGAAGGATAAAAATTAGAGGACTTCTAGTTCTCTAAAGTTTCTAAAGAAGTTGTAGATTTGAAAGCAAAGTTTTAACTGCAGTAATACAAGCACCAAAAGGAGCTGAATCAGTAGGCAGACTGACATGAGAAGAATTTGTCTTAGCTTTCCAAGCTCACCAACTTTGAATTAGTACTTTCACATCTCTGACTTGCAGGCCCTTTGTTGCATCTAGCTCTACATCTTGTAGTCCTTAACTACTGCAGGTAGATGGTACCCATCAGTTTCATGTAGTCATGTAGATAAGGATATTCCATTTAATGTGCCTAATGTTGCACTTGGGCACTTGAAAAACGTTGGCCTGTAGCTCAAGCAGTGTAAAAGCTGCTGTACACAAGTGAGTAATGAGAGCGTGTTTTTATGAGCATTGGCTCAGGACAGCAAAGGCAAGCTCTCCTTTCTCAGCCTGCTGCCTCCTGTTTCACACTGGGATCAGGTGTTGTGCATATTCCTGGAGGTCCTGCGTGCTCCCTGACCTTGCATGTGTTTGGTGGCATGCCGGGTTACCCCAGTCAGTAGCCCTTGCCATTACATGGCCTTGTAATGGGAGGAAGAGTGGTCTCGGGAGATTGCTAATGGTATAAGGTTTTCCATCTCATGGTCTGTCTTTCAAGTCCAACACTTGTTTTTGGTGATTGAAAAGTTGTCAACATTGCGGTAACCTTTTGTACTGCCTGCTCTCGCCCTGCCTGCGCCAACAAAATAGAAACTTGCTTTGTACCGGTTCACTAGAGAACGTCAGAGCACACCTCACTTTTTTTCCTCTACGAAAAATGCAACCCAATAATCTCCTTCATATGGTTTTGAAAATGTGGAGCTCTTCCTGTAGTAAAATTCTGTTTATAAGCCACATTGAATACAGTATATTGCTTTAAAATACAACCCTTCAAATCTCTTAGAAGGTATTCAACACCGTAGCCTTAATTTATCTCTCATCAGATTATATTAGATTTTCTGGCATCTGTTGCCTAAGCATTCAGAGTAATGAATCACTTTCATCTTGTGCTGGGCACACAGCGTGCACATACGTGCTGCTGCTACTTCCTGCACAGTGAATGAGGAATGAGAAGGTCAGTTTAGGATGTAGAGTTTTTCAGAAGTAAGCGTGCCCATCTGTTGAAAATATTCCACTTATGTGGAAGTATTCTTCCCCTCTCCCCTTCACCCCATTGAAACAAGATAGCTGATCAAAAGCTCATGTATGCCATAGGAAGTTTCTGGCTAAGTTAATTACTTAAGTCAAAGGTTGATGCATATAAAAATTCTCAAATGTCTTATTTTCCCCTATTTTAACTTTTCCAGTCTGTTCAGGGTTTAAGCTGACTGTAATACAGATGTTCTGGAAGTGTATCGTGGGAGTGAACCATTTTGACTCACCTTCATACCTATTTTGCTTTGGTTTTAACATGTTTTTTTTTTCCCTGCTAGTTTGCTAAAAATGAGAAAATGTCATTCTCATTTTCCCATTTTTGTGATAGGGATTCTTTTTAATACTCCTCCTATAAATGATTTAGTAAAGAAAGTCATCTCACTACAGAGAAGTAAAATCTTCCCATAACTTCACTGAATAAAGGTCAGGTTTTTGGTGTTGATATTAATGGAAAAAAGAAATTAATTGTAAAATCCCTTCTAATATTTGTGGCTTGTCTCCAAAACAAAAGGTTTAAACTACATATGCTTACCATTTCCAGGTATTTGAAAGCGCTTCTTTCCTCCATTTGTCTGCCTTGAGTTCTGTTCTTTTTCTGTTTATTTATCTGCAGTTGAGCACCCACCAAAACAAAGTTTTCATGCCTGGTGTTGAGGGTGGGATGGACTTCCCCGTAACAAAGCTGCGATGGCATGAAAGCCCAGGACAAGGGGAATAGCAAAGGAAATAAAGTAACTCTCTGAGACGAAATGGCACACCAAAAATAACATTTCTCAGTTCAGAGCAAGAAGGCCATGTCAGATTGTCTGTGTAGCACGTGGTTAGAGATGACAGTGCAGAAAATGAGAGCAGGGACTCTGCATCATACTTCTGTGCCAGTTCTTAAATCCGCATAGGAGGCAAACGGTAACACTGCTGCAGTCCTTCTGCGGAGCCAGTGCATCCCGGCAAGCCTTAAATAGGACATTTCACACTAGGAGCAGAGCTGTGTCAATCACGGCTTGTCCATTGTTAAACTTCCATGAGCTTTCAGACTCCTGCGATTTGAGTAGTGTGTATCTTGGCAGAAGGACACGCATTATCTCAAATGCCATCTGTAATAGCTTACAGACCTTTTTATAATGTGCCCAATTTTTATCTGTCAAAGAAAGTTAGAGGAACAATATTTTTTTTTAAGTTATAACTGGAATAATTTGAATTCCGGTAGGCACAGCAGAGCAATCTTTCAAAGAGCGTTATGTTCAGAGATGTTCGAGGTCTGGCCTGAAGTCAGCAGGAGTTGACGGTAACATTCAGATGTCAGTGAGCGTGAGCTACAGAAGAGGCCCTTGGACAAGGGCAGCAGCTGAGAAAGTAGTTTAAATCTACTTTCCAGCTCCCCCAAATTTGGAAATTTTTTTTTTTTTTTTTACAAGCCTTCCTGCAATCTCACCTGTTCATTTGAATGTTGGCAGGCTTAATGAAGGAAGTTAGCATTAGAGACTCAGGAAGGTCTGTGTATTTAAAGGTTCCCCAGGTACCTGTGGTTGCTCCTGCATTTTGAGAAAGCAGTGGTGCTGCAGAGCAGCTCGTGTTCGTGCACCTTTGCTTCATGTGTTCTGTTCTAGCACAGTGCTTTAGCCCAAATCCTAGAAATAAACAACATTTACTGGGTGGCGTTCTAATACGGAAGTGTAAGGGCAGCATCTACATCGGTCTCTTCCCCCTTTCTTTAACAGTCAGATTCACACTGGCTGGAAAATTTGTAAGTCATCAGAGTCTTGGATTGTAGATTCAAACTTAAATTGTAAACTTTCAAAATAAAAGACCAAATTAATGCGATTTAGTAAAGTACAAAATATTTTTCTTTTGACCTAAATAACGTCTTTCATTTGTTTGGAATCAATTTCCCTCTGTAGTTCATTGGGGAAAAAGGTGCTTATTTTTAGGTGTGACACCGGTATTTATTCTGATTTGGTTGATTGGCCGTGCAGCTGTAAAAAGATTCTTCTTTTGTTGTAGCAAAACTTGTGCAGCTCTTCCTTGCATCAGTAGTCACAAGGACAGAAGTGGAACAAATGCTGTGTTTGAGCATAAGTGTAAATCAGAAGCAAATCCTTGAGGACTATACGGTTATTCTAGCAGGAATTTAGTGTATGTTAAAAACTGAGCACATGGGACTATCAATGTCAATTAAATTGGTAGCTAAGGCAGAAGTGGATTTTATTTCAATTCAAGATAATTTAAAATAAAAATATGGATTTTGTTCAGTGGCCAAGAGCTGCCAGTTGTGTTCAGAACATTTTTTCCTACTTTGCTGAAATCCTTCACCTTAGCTGGTACGTCCCAGCTACTGACGTGCTTTATGGGTTTATAGTGCATGTTAAAATGTCGGATGAACTGTTTAAGTAGAACATCACGATGACGTGAAATTTAGTCCTTGCTGTCCTGATTATTTCATGATGAATGATTCACTGAGAAAAGTAGGGTTGGAAATAAGTAGAAAAACAGTGATACATTCAGTACTGAGCAATGAAGTACTATTGGCAGTTATATTTTAATGTGAAAAACAATGAATTTCTAAGAACAATTTCTTAATGATCTTTAAGAAAAGATACTGCATGATTACAGGCAATTATTTTTATTGAACAGTAACAGCAAAGTATAAAATTACAGAAATACTGATACTGTTCTACCTGTTCACCAGTCTATGCAACTTGTTACACACCAAGTTCAGTATTATGGGGAGGGGGAAAAAAACACAGTAGGGTGAGTTTAAGATATTTTGGGCAATGCATGTTTCATATGAAGAATTTACCTAAGGAAAACATTTATTCAGTTATTAATTTAAACTTAGAACCCAAGCCAGTAATCCAGCAGAACCACAAATACTGGATTTAAAACTAACAGTTTGCATAATTAATATTTTTGATCAACCTTTTTCTTAAAAAATAGTCTAATTTTTAAGGAAAAAAAAAAAAAGACAGATTACAAAGTCTCATTTCATTGCCAGTTTTCTTTTGCTGCCTCACTCATAGTCTGCTGTTGCTTTAAAACAGAAAATTGTTTTGACAGTGTCAAATACCAGGGATGGTACTGAAGTTAAATTGGATTTTAATTTCTCACTCTACTGAAAGTTAGCAGATCTGTTTATTCAACAGCCACTTAGCATATGACCTTGAGCAAGACAGCAGCAAGGGCTAAATTTTTTTTGAAAAGTGGTCTCTAATTAGAAGAATTTCTATTCTCTGCTGTGTGCCTTGCGGGTACTTGAATCAAGATGCTGGAAAAACACATTTGTTGGGCCTTGCTTCTATGAGAAGGAAAGCCAAAATCTCATGAATAAAGTAACCCTCTGACCTTGGCCACTCACTTGAAAAGAAGTACAAATACCATTTTCAGTAGGTGAACTTCTGTTTATAGGTTACACCCCAGAGTTTTCCTGGAGCTGGCAGAGTGGTGGTAATGTGTTCAGCCAAACTGTGGGGCTGATGGGAAACTCTCTGCTTAGGAACCAAGGCAGAGGGCTGTAGCGTGCTCGTTTCTAGGTTTTATTAGTGTTTAGCAGCTCCTGTTTTTCTCTCTTTTCTCACCGAACACACCTTACAAGTAGGTGATCCTGCTCCTAGAGGAACTCAGTAGCACACATGAGCTAAAGAGCAAGCTTGATACCCAGTTTAACCAAAGAGGAAATCAGTAGTAATCACAAACACTATCTATAGTGTGTTGGCCAAGCAATTTTGAGGAACTACTCGTGAATGAGACCTTGTGCTGAACTTGCCAGCATTTAATTTCTTTGCAAGGAAAGCCAGAGCACACTGTAGTCTTGCCTGTTTTAAAACACACAGTTTTAGTGAACTGTGCAGGACTTAGCTCTAGGTACCTAGCGTATCTGTCTGTCTAGCATATCTGCATAGAAATACTGCTTGCTGTCTTTCATCAAGTTAAAGCTTAAGAAATTTCCTAGAGTTCAAAAGAGTGTGGTGGGGTGTGACTTTGTTAATCTCAGGGATGTCCTGAGCTACGCCAGGCTGTTTCAGAGATGGGGAGTCTAGGAGTAGGGTACTCCCTTCTTGCAGCAGAAGATGCAGGGCACAGTCCAGTCATCTGCCCTTAATGCAGTTAGCTAATCTGGATTTATTTACATCCTTTGCTGGATCAAGGCCAACATACCCTACTCTTTGTTAAATAAATTCCCCAAGTTTGTATTCTACGGAAATACAATCCCTTCGCAATAAGGACATGTATTTGTTTTTTTACTGTCACTGGGGACTATAACATCTCCTCCCTGTTCTCTTAAGCACTTGATGTGAAAATATAGGCAAAAAGTACTAAAATAGGTAAGAGGCTTAGTCTGTTCTTAATTTACATTAACATGTGCCTCAGTTTGTACACTTTATAAGCAAAGAGATTTGCCAGCAACTTGTTAGATCCTCTGCAGGCACAAAGCTGGAAGGTAGCTCTATGCAAATTTTTCACGCTTTCTAAAAACTAGAGCATAAAAGTGGCAAATCCTGGTGTGGCAAGAGAAACTTCAGCAAAATAAAACCAAGAAAATACCCCAAATGTTTTTACTTCTTCCATGACTATTTAAAATTTTGAAAAACGAGACTTACGTTGCATTTTCTGCATGTCTCAGGGGTGACCTGCGTCTCTAGTATTTAAAGCTTGTAACCGGTGTTTTTGCTGAACAGTGAAAAGGGTTATCTTCTATTATTATTTTTTTTGTTTGCATGTTTCTCAAATGCAGCAATTCATTCTAGTTCATAATTGCTCGAATAATCTCACCTCATTGGTTTCCAACAAAGCCACCTAGATTGACACTTCAACAAATTGAAAGTTCAGTGTGGAATAAAAGCTAGTGACAAAACCTGACTGCTTTGTATGGAGGCGTGAGATTAATGGTTAAAATTATTTAGCAGCCATGCTTTGCCTCTGTGAAAACCAGAGCACAGAGTAATACTGATCTTATTTTGAGAGAGCTTATTTTGCACCTTCTCACCCCACTTCTAACTACTTTTAGTTCGTTCTTTCTTTTTCCTTTCTCTGGCTGTAGTTTGCCCCTCTGATGGTTTATTTGGAGATGCTGTGCCTGAAGCACGGGAAACCCCAGCACCAGAAGCGCAGCCGGCTGGGCAGTCTGCGGTGGATGTGGTCTGCTGCCCTCCCAGGCGTGCAGGTTGCAGTAGTGACACGTTTTCAGAAGAATGTCAGGAAAGCGAGACCCTTGGGACCCACTGATGTATGCAGTGTGTTGTCCCGGGAGGAATGGCGAGTATTTATTGTGAATGTATAATTTACTGGTGCAAGGAGACTCTCCGTACAGGCTGTCACAGAATAAAACCACTTCCCCTTTTGTCTAGGGTCCTTAATTTACCTGTGATGATGTTTTTAAGGCTTTAATGTAGTGACACTCCGAACTGAAAACATACATTAATGCAAAACCAGTCAGAGCTATTGGGCATGTATAGAGAGAGACCTGTCCACAAATCCTGTTGACATGGATTCTTCGTAATTGCTTTTGTCCTTAAATCCTGAGACTGACTTAGTGACTCTGGGCCCTCTCTTGTGTCTTTGGGCATCCAGCAGCCTTCCTTTGCAGGTGCATTATCTGCGATCTCTCAGCTGCTGTTATTTCCCATTTCGCAGGCTTAAAAACTCTCATGCGCACGCTGATTCGGGTCGCTATTGTGAACCTGCTGTCTGGTGGGTCTCCTTATTTTTATGCATGTGGAAGTAGCTATTTCTGAATAACCTTTTGAAAAAGTCTTAGAGAGTTAAATGTGGCTGAAAAATCTATGGCAGACTATTGTAAGGACATAATAGAATACGGCACAAAAGAAAGACCTTCCTGGAGGGCTTTCTAACCTAATTATGTAGCAAATATGTAACTGTATCGGAGATTGTTGTTGAGTTTTTAAAAATTCTGTAGAAAAGTTAATATTTTCTGTTCCATTAATAGCACATCAGGGTTTGTGTGTGGTTGCCACTTTTATTGGCAGGTTTATTAACTTCCTTGCTACCATAGTTATGGCTTAGAAATAGACCTTATTTTTTTCCTCTTCAGTGTGATTGTTGTTGTTGTGGTGGGGTTTTTTTGTTGTTTTCTTTTTTTTAAAACCAGCTTTACTTATTTACTTACAACTGTAATGTCTCAGAATCCTGATTGGGGCCAGCACCTTGTTGCACTAAGTGCCATACATTAAAGGAATGATATGTAATGTAGTAAATAAACTTGCTTGAGGCATTGATAAAAGAGAAGCTTTTTCTTTTTTTGGGGGTTCAGTCTGTTGCATATGTATTCCACAGTCTATCTAGCAAGGAAACATTAGATCTGATTCGTCAAGGTAGTTACAGACAAACTTAATTCCAAGTTGGTGAAAAATCCCACTGATTTCCTCAGGCTACTCATTGGTTAGAGATAGACAAGGGCTAATATACAATGATAAACTGACTTCATAATGTACAGATCATGCATATGCTGTTTTTGCAGGTGAATTTAAATACTGTCATACACTTGCGATAAATAATTTGCAAAAATTCTTACTTAATCACATGAGTTACTTAGCCATGCCTCTCTGTACACATTACCAGCAAAATTCCTACTTACCCAGTGATGCCAGCAGTGTGGTTTGGGATTTTCAGTGTACTGTCAAAGAGGTTTCAAGAATGGGTATACTGTCAGGGTTAAAGCTGACCAGTGATGGGCAAAATAATTACTTAAATGTTAAGGGGGGGGGAAATACCCCACAACCTGAAATTAAAGGCTGTTCTAGTGGCTAGTACAGAAATATTCATAGCATTATTTGATATATCTAAAAGCTGAATAATAAAGATGTTCCCAACAGAGCAGTTGTGTTGTGAATTGGTTGTAGTTTCACTTAATATAAGTTTTGTATATTTTTTTATGTAAGTTTTTTTAATATAAGTTTTATCCATTATTAGGAGGTAAAAACAGTTTTATTGCCCTTAAAATA
>JANXJC010000037.1:22564891-22652009 GCA_027564655.1 Leptodon cayanensis | reverse complement strand
TTTTTTTATGTAAGTTTTTTTAATATAAGTTTTATCCATTATTAGGAGGTAAAAACAGTTTTATTGCCCTTAAAATAAGAGAAGAAGAAAGCAGGAGCTGTATGCTGGACTTTCTGGCTTCCAGAAAGCTTGTAGGTAGTTTGCAAGTAAGTGCAGAGTGCATTTTGTGGAATGGGAACTGAGGCCTTGCAGTGGGCAGAAGATGAAGGATGAACGTCAAGAAACAGTTTTCTGCTGCATCCTCCCCTGCAAGGATCTTGGTGATAATCAGCGCTGTAAGAAGCATATCATCTGCCCACATTGGAAAGGGGAGTAGAGTATGTTCAAGGGAATGATAACAAAAAAATAGTTTTCGTTACCAAGGGAATGATGACAAAACCCTCTGAGATCATGTCCCTCCTGGTAGCTACTCCAAAAGTCGTAGATTCTAGGTTTGTTATGCAGGCCCACAAGTTGTGACAAAATTCAGCCTGTTTTACCAGTTCTGCAGATTGGAGAAATATTCCCCTTGCCTTGTTCTTGTGTGTGCATGGAAGCATGTACACATGTGTGTGCTTGCATGTACATTAATGCACACACAGAAGATAGAACTCAGTGGAATTCTACAGCTGCATCTGAAGTTAATTGACATGAAATTAATGTATTTCTCTTCCTTCAAGAATGAGCTTGCAAAACATTACATCCACAATGGTAAGGAAGGTCAGTTCTCTGTCTCCTTTTTGTGTCTCTCTTTCTAGACCCATATAGCCTATGGACAAAGCAATGTTAGGTTTGGCTAGAGCCAATTGCCCTTGTTCTGTACTCATGTGGTGGACTGGAAAGGTAGCCAGAGCTGCTTGAAATGTCTGGCGGGCTCGTTATGGCAGGTACTTACAGACCTTGTTGTCATCTGCTGTGAAGAGCTGAGGCTGGCTTTCTGTAGCTGCCTGATGAACTGAAAGGTATGTAGGAGTTTGGGCAGGCTTTCTTTGTCTGAGTTGGTTTTACCGTGTATTTTTGGATGAAAAGATAAACTGTAGAAGATGCAAAGGTTAAAAGGAAAACCTAGCAGCAGCTGGATTTAATGTCTCTGGTCTGAAAATAAAATACATTTAGATTGAAAAAACATTGCGCTGAGGGTTTTTAAAAATTAAGAGAAATTATTAGTTTAGGCATCCATTTCCATAGCACTGACATTCGGAGAGCGCAGTGTACTGGGCCTGTATTCCCTTTCATACCAGCCTGTGTCATGTTAATCCTTTCATCAGTGCAATTACTAGTTGTGCCCGGAATGTATGATGGTGGTGCAGCATTTTTCTTCCAGCTGTCCTGAAGAGCTGATTAACTCACACACTCGCCACACTTAAAGGAAATGGGGCATGCAGAAATAGTGGAAAGATGCCTTATTAATTGCTGTGACCATGACATAAATGCTTCATTGAGAAATAATTATCCTGATATTTAGAGTAAGGTATTCAAAATGTCTAGGTAACCTAAAAAGTTGGGTTGACTTCTGCATTCACATCAGTAAATAAACTCGTGATGACCATTTGCTAGTCATAGCTCTATTGATCACTGTAAAAGAAAATGAAGACTGATGCTCCCAAATGTAAATGCTCAGAGCAGTCACAAGAAAAACCCATCAACAAGCTTTAGGGTAGCTATTACCAGTGGAATCTCAGAAATGCTTGGCAACTTAAGTCTTACTGAATAGTCGTGACTGATACCTTAGAATTTTCAACATGTATTACTTTATACTTTGTTGCCCTTCGGACCTTGCATAATGATATGACGGTAATTGAAATCTGTTTCTGCAAACTATGGTTGGTTCCCTATGTCACATTGTAACACAAAGAAGTTACTCGGGATAGTAAAGGATCTGCTCTTGTGCAGACTGTATATGAATCTAATTTTCTTTAGCATCCAGTTCTGAAATGAATAATTATATTTGATACTATGTTTGTATTTTTCTGTATTACAGTTTACTAATATAAAAATTTGGCAAAGATATGGATATTAAAAATAATTATCACCCAGGCCAAGCCATATCTCTAAAGCTGCTGGTTATCTTAAATCTGCAATGTCTGCTTTGCCAGACGAGTGCTGTGTGATGTGCTGCGGCTTACTGTGACCATGCGACACAGAACAGGCGCACTGGAATGGAGAACCTGGCTCTGTGACCTTCACTCATGAGAAGCTCGCTGTGCTTTTTTTTACCTGGTATCTGCACAAGAGCAGCACCAAATATAAAATAAAATCTTTATTTATGTAGTGTTCTGCCTTCCACAGGATGGAGTGTCATTTTTCTTTTTCCCTTTCTTTCTTTTTAGCTTCTCTAAGAACCTTTGTTCTCCTCTATAGAAAGAGGAGAAAGGGAGCAGCTTTGTAGCCCGAATAGAGAGAAGAAACTCCTGCCTGAAGATGAGCAGGATAGTGGGAAATCAGAGCAATTTGGCTAGCCAGAGTGCTTGCTTTCTGCTTCTTCCCATGTTGAAGCTGGACTGCAGCAGTGGTTAGCAGAGTGACTATTTAAGTATGCAAATACTGCTCAAGTTAGTAATGATTTCTGGGATCAGTAACCACTGGAGTAGGTAGTAACTAATTCTTTCCTTCTGAGAAGGATGTGTAATCTTATGTTACCAGTGTTATGTGATTAGAGCATGGAAATTCATCTTTGACAAGCATGGCAATGCTTGTAAATATTGCTTGTATGAGTGTTTGTACATGTATTTGTTTTGCATTATTATTACATAGGCTTTTTTCAACAGCTTTTAGTGAATTACTGAGTTTTGGCAGCAATAATCGTATTGACTTGGCATATCTATCTTTAAAAAAAAGTTCTGCTGTGTCCAGAGTTTTTAGAGTCATCATCTCTCAGTGTTGTTATATTTGTAGCTGCTTTTTATAAATGTCGAAGTATGAACTTCATTCTCTAAATGTAGAGAACAATAGCAAAAGGGTTGGTTATTTTTTTTTCTGAACTCAGGATAGAGTAGTAGTAGTAAAATGATTTATGTGCCCTTCTCCTAAGGCATTTACAGGTGTTAACCTTTACCATATTGCTTGTTAATCCAGCTGGTGGCAAGCCAAGTGGTTGTGTGGCAGGGATGAAGTCAGTTGCTTCCACTTCCTCCCTTGTATTGCCCCGTTTCTCCTAACTTTTCCGTTTCCCTCTCCAAACAAAAGGAGACAATTTCAAAGTGATTGATGATCATCTCCTTTTTTCTTTCATTAACTAATAACTACCCTAGAAAGCAGGCTTGCTGCTGTAACACCTGACAACAGATGGTCAAATGAAATAAAATAGATAAGGAGAGCTGGAGCCCATCAGACCAATTTATAGAGTGGATTGTAGAGAGGAACAAATTGGATGCTTCAAGAAGTAATACTGGGCAGAGAGTGGTGGTGTTAGTTATTTAGTAATTGATAAGCCAATAGCCTTAACTCTTGTTTGAGGATACTGAATTGTTATCAAGGCTGTACCTGAAGCTCCTGGACACTGTCATCAAGATTCCCATAAAATACATTCATTAATCTGCAAAACCTAAAGTGTCCTTATATTGATTGCCTGCATTCTAATATCCAATCAAGAAATTTTCGCCCATTCATCTGTGTGCAGCTTTGTTTATGTACCATCCTCCCAAGAAGGATTTGCATTACACTGGTGAGTGTCTATGCCTACTTGTTTGCGTGTAAGGTGAGACTTTGAAACAGTGGGGTTCATCAGTCTGGGGGATACTCTCATCTCCTGACAGTAATCTCTTTTGTATAACCAACAAAAAGAAATATGCTCCTCTGTAGAGAACAGGTCAGTAGCAACATGGTTACCTCCAGCTGTGGTCTGTGAAAGGGGCTAGCTGTCCCCATGCAATGTGGAGGGAACATAAAGGAAACAGTCTCATTACTTGAGCACCTAAAAATGCCTCCCCTGAAGTTCATAATTAGTGAAGTGAGCTTTCTTTAGATCTAAATAGGCATGTTGTCCTATTATTCTGGAAACCCCAAAGACAACTTGTGTTTCACAAGTATGTATCAGGAGCAGGCTGAACTCCTCAATTGTTTGTCTTTCCTAAATATGGTTTGAGCTCTTAAAACTCCAGAATTCTTTGAAAGAAAATTTCCAGGCTAGAATCTATTTCAGATTATCTAGAAAGGAAAAACTTGTAGAGCTGTTGTTCCTGTCCCAACAAAATCTTATTTATTGTATGGGAGATTTTAGAGCTGTCAAACCTCAGTGTCTGCTTTCTTTCAGCTGGTTAATTAATCTCTTTCTGCTCCTTCACCTTCATGACGGAAACTTTCCTGGAAGTATCTTTCTAGGGAGCCAAATTACAAGGCTAAGTGGACCACTTTTGGTGCGTTGAAGAAATGTTTTCCTTCAGGCTTTCCATGGAGAGGGCTCTAGGGCCCTGTGTGTGCCATCCTGCCATCTGAACCTTGTTAATGGTTCCACCAGTCTTTCTGATCAATGACTGCATTCTTTATGCACCTCGTTATCTCCCTCCTGGATGTAATGGAGATTGGGAAGGGGGAGGGGTGTTAGATAAGCCTTCCTAGAGTGTTACTAGAAAGATGAGAATAAATGTACTCAGAAAATGAGTAGTTTCATTTTCTCACAATAACTCAAAATTCATACTAAATAAGTGGTCTGTGCCTTTGGAATGATTTTAATGATAACACATGGCCTAATCAAGACCATCAATAACTAGTATTTTTTCCAAGATAGTTTAAACTGGAAGATTGCTAGGAACAGTCCTGGCAGAAGTCATGCTGTGCCTGCCTAGGCTGTGGAAGAGCTTCATGAGCTATTAATCGCTGCCCCGTGCCCAGGGTCCACACTTTTGGGATCAGGAGTCCCGTCTGCCTCTTTCAGGGCACTGGCTAAACTGCAAAGAGCATAAAAGCTTCCCTTCACTTTTTTTTCTTTCCTTGGTGATGCGGAGCGGTTGAAAGCTGAGTGAATGTCTGAATGTGTCGGAGGGTGCATCCCCAAGCCTGGCGAGGCAGCTGGGCACAGAGGGCTGATTCACGGCAGCGCCAGCCCTGGCTAGGACAGAGTATTTTCTGTGAGGCAGAAGGGGCTGGCTCAGCCTCCTTCCATTCTCCAGCTGCACTGATGCACTGTTAATGCACTAATATAGATAGTCTAGCCACATGACAGAAAAATGGGGGAAAAAAATCTACATTTAAATCACTTACAGGCACATCTTGCTGCTTTTTGCAACTGCCCTAAATCTCTTTCTCCCAAAACTCTCCTGGCTCTGTCCAAAACGGCATGTCAGCTTTCCAGCCAGGCTTCCTCCTGTCCCATCCACAGTGTGGGGGGAAGGTGAGCAACAGGGGCTTAAAGATGTGGAGTGTCTGTCCACAACTGGAGAGCTGGAAGGAGCTCACATAAATCTTGGGATGTGATGGTAAGAGAAGACTTGAACTAAATGCTGTGTTACTGAAAGTAAAAAATTTTCAGGTGGAAGCAACTGAAGCGATACCCTCTTTCTTTGGCTTAACTTGCATGTTTTGTAGAGTAGATCTGTCTCACTGTTATTTTCTGCCATCTCTAGGTGTTTATTCTTTTGCTCGTTATCTCCTGATCCTGCAAAAGCTTCAGCACATCTCCAGTGTCAGGTACTGGGAGTAGTTTCTGCCTGCAGTCAGGCATGTGTGCCAGGGCTTTCAGGGTTAGGGCTGTAGGCTTCCCCTGCCTCTAGGCAGGGCTGTTTCATCTTGCAGCTTTGTTCACCATGCAGCTGACTTGTGTTTCCAGATGCAATTGTCTTGTCTATGAGAAAATTGTCTTTGCAGTGCATTTTCTTATGCTATCTGGCTGCTTATCCAGATTATTTAGAAAGGGATATACTTGAACATCTAAATTGCATGTTGTTTGTGCACAGATTGGGAGATTTTTCTGAGTGTGACGAATTACAACCTTGACACTACTCAGTCAATTATTTGATAGTTGTTTTTTTTTTTTTTTTTTTTTACACAGTAGGGTGGTTGTGCACACAAATTGGGTACACAGTGGTGTCAGGGTCCATCCCTGATCTTGTCTGTTTTCCCAAATCCAGCCACTGACAAATTGAAAATGTTATGGATTATTTCTTGCTCCCCAGTGTTTGTCATATTGCAGGAACATGTGGAAAAATTCATCAAAGGGTGTTTGTATTCCTCCGCTGCCTTGTCCTTGGCTTAAATCTGTGTTTTACTGCTGCAAGTGTCTCTTGCAGCAAGTCAGCCTGTAGATGACTTGGTTTTCTTATCGTTACTTGGTGATGGGGAACTGCAGAATGTGTTAAGATATAGGTCATTTATTGCCTGTTGAAAGGAAGTTAAGGTCACTGATGGTTAGATGAAATGTTTTGGTATTCTTTTCTGATGCATTTCAAATTTTTTCTTTTAAGTCTGAAGAAATTGTTGACTTCAAGTACCTTCCAGTTTGGAGACTTCCTTTTGCCTGGTTTTGGAAGGTTGTGATAACTTGGTTTCTACTGACGTGACTGGATTCTCTCAGCTTTATGGGTCTAATAGGCGCTACGGTACTTGACAGATTTCTCTTCTCCCACTTAGGAGAATTGAAATCCCTTATAGAAATCAATCTTATTCAGGCCCTCTCTTCAGGGAACTGTTTATTAATTCAAGCACACCAATTCAGGCAAAATCCTCAAGTAAAACAAAGCAAAGTTCTTGCCTTGCCCAGCCAAAGCCACAAGCACCTTTTGCTTTGCTTCTGTCTGTCCCACGTGCAGGAGCCACCGCTCCCCTTTGTTTGGTCTACCCCAGTTTGGCTCAGCTCTCATTTCAGAAAATGCCTGATTCTTTATTTAAGAAACAGTAATTTAACAAGGCTACTTGGACATATGCTTCAGACATATATACGTAAACCAAAGCTTGTAGCACTCACACTGGCTTTGCCAGTGGAAACTTTGATCCTTTCTTTTACACTATCTTGTGGTAGCTGTAGTGATTTTCTGTACTTTCAAATTGCAGACTCTCATCGTTGCCATTTAGATATGGTGTTTACTGTGTTTCTGGAAAAGTTATGAGATCGTGTAAGATAAAATGTCCACTGACAGGGAATTATTTGGAAGGCTTTCACATTTGGGAGGGGGACAGAACACCTGCTAATCTGCTGTCTTAAAAAGAAACGGGAAGATGGTCAAATAATTATTATTTTGAAAGTTTGTTATTTTTGTAAATTTGTCCTGCCAAGCCTTGCCTTCGATTTTATAACGGAGCACAAAACATTCACACTGACTTTCCGTAATGCAAGTGCAAACTGAATTTACCACTCTAAATTGTACTGATATTGGAAGTACAATATAAATTCATACTTCTCTGTGTAGACATATACGTGATCATAATATCATTGTAGATGAGGTTTTTTTGAACTCTGATGGCCATTATTGTCGGGGCTTTTTGACAAATGTAATTTTAAAAGTATTTCTAGAAGTTTTGTTCTTGTATTTTTGTTTCTGTTTTGTTTGACAGTTGATAAACATCACAGAAGAAGATCCAGTAAAAAGACAGATGCTTACTTAGTGGGTACACAGTTTGAATGACAAACCAAGATCAACAGATCATTATTTTTCACAGCAAGCAGAGTAGAGCTGAGAGAAATGGCTTATTTTAGTGCCAACCTGTGCTGATAGTAGCTTTTGCGTTCCAGAATGCTGCACAACAGGAGAAGCTCTCTCTTGCACTATTCTGGGGTTTTGCTCTGTTTGACTGCAATTACGTTTTTTATGTTCAGGCCACTACCAGTTTGTTCAGAGTACTGCCATTATAAAAAGGAGGCCGATAACCTCATCTGCTCTAATTCAAATCAGAAATAACAATTTGCTGCATGTTGTCAAATATTTATTTTAGTTTTCTGCATTTCTACCAACTCTTGGGTTTTATTCCCAGCTTCGTTGCGTTGATGCTTAGGGCAGATCAGTTAAGCGTAGGCAACATGGTCTTTTCACTCTTTTTGACAACCTTTATTGTTGAACTAGCTTAACTCTAGACTAAATCTTGATGCAGGTCAAAGTATTCTGCTGCAGTTGCACATCATCTGATGTCTTCAGAAATCCCACTGTGTCCTCAGCTTCTTAAGGAAAATGTAGCTGATTCAGGACAAACTCAGTGCTTGTGGAGAGCAGCTTTGGGGACTTTTTGCAATATTCCAGTGGTTTTCTATTTACCGTCTTGTTATATATATGGATACAACAGTAGTGTAGTTCAAAATTCTTTGTGATTATTAAATGGATTAAATTAGTAGCATGTGGAAATGCCAGATGATATTTATTTTACATTTCTGTGTTCGACTTCTGAGGTTTGAGTGGTAATTAGCTAGAGGGAAGTACTTGTTTCTATTTCGCTTTAATCATATGTTCATCATCATAAAGTATGTTCATATGAGTGTTTTTCACATCTCTTAGTCTGATTTTCTCTTTGCTTTCACTGAGTTGCACAGCTGATGAAATGCATGCACTGTCTCGATTTTAAAACCAGTTTTTGACTTAATTCTTCCAGATACGAGCTGAAGAGTTTGTTCCAACTGCTGCTACTGAGCAGCTGGTAAGGTGAAAGCTCTTTGAAAGCACAGTCACAACCTTCCAGTAACTCGCAGCTCAAAGAGCTTGGTTCTGCCTGTAAATATTTGTACTTCAGGAACTGCTTTATTGCTCTCTTGGATAGCAAATGGCTTGCCTGTAAATTTTTTTACCCAGTAAGGGCTGTTTTACCTGACCGCATTTGTGTTCTGCTCATAAATACTCCAGCCACTTGGGCTTGCTTGAGTTTGGGACGTTCTAATAAAAAGGACTGCACTGTGGGACTTCGTAAACTCAGCACATTTTTCTGGAACTGCTGCACTTCTACACAGCTGCTGTTGATCTGCCCAACACCTTTTCTGTCCTTGTTCTTGGAAGTTTTCTCCGTAAGTGGCGTGACCGTGTAACAAAATGTTAGTATTGTCCATGTTGCTGGAGCCAACCTGGACTGTACAGACCATTGGGAATGCACCACCATGCATTCTCAAATGCTGTGAACAGAGCAGTTGTACTGCCCAGACAGTAATTGCTGAAGTCGTTTACTTATGGTAAGCAAAAGAATTGAGACTGATGTGTTATTTAAGAGAAAATGCGCAGAGGCCTGGTTTTCAAATATAAACGATAACTTGTATTGGCAGGTGAGGGATTTGGGCCCGCAGGTTGCCATGTTGGTATATCAGATGATAATTTGATCAGTTGAATGGCAAGACAAACCTGCATGTTAGAGTGTGAAGACTCTGTCTCTGGCAAACAGTGCTCCTGACACCTGCAGAATAAGGCATCTCTCACCTAATGGCTGTGTGCTGGTCGAGGCTGCATCCATGTGAATCCAATTGGTGCTACAAAAGGTCACAATTCTTCCTCAATCTCTTCTTGCTTTTATTCTTTGTAAGTAAATGACATTTAATTTAAACCTCCTTAATATTTGGAATTAACCAGTAATTGCGTGAGCTAGTTAGGTGTGAACGTTTAGCATCAATCCCTCCTAAAGTGAATGAGCAGTCACTCACCCTTTGTCTTCTGACCTTATGCCGTTGGTCCTAGAAGATAATTTATTCTAGTAAATGGCTTTGAGGCAGAAAAATGCATTTAGTGTGGTCTTGATACTGTAAGTAGCCAGGACCGTGCAAGAGGATGGCTGACCAAGAGGATCTCTAATCACTGCTGTTGAATCACCGCAGTCATTTTCAGAAAGGTCAGTTAAAACCCAGGAAAATGAATGAAAAAATTAATTTCTTATTGTAGTTTAGATGACATTGTTGAAGATGTTTTGAAGAAGACATAAATCTGGTACTGATACTTAAACCTTTGAACTGACTGGTTGGGTTACATCAATATAAATCAATGGCCAGCTGGATAAATCATAAACATCAGAAGCCTCAGAACTGGGATGTGAAACTTCTGAGCAGCTCATGAACTGGGTGTGCTTACATCAGATCATCTCCAAAGTTAGAGACATGAGGTTACAGGCCAGCATGCTGTGCTGTGACTAGAGCAGATGCATTGTTCTCTTTCAGTATAAAAAAAGTGACCCCCTGCTGTTGCCCTTCCTCCTTCGCTGAGATCAGCGATGCCTAGGTTGAGCACTGAGCCTCCTCACTTTGCTTCTAAATCTGCTATTTTTCTCTGCGGTAGCGTCTCTGAGCAAAACTGCTTTTGCTGAAGGTAAGGAATAAACCAGTGTGTTCTCAGTGTCTTAGATACCATGATTTCAGGCAATTACAGGAGATGGGTGTAAGGAAGGCTATTTTCCTGGTACATGTGAGAGGAGAGTAACTCTCGTCTGGTTGGACCTGTTTGTGAACCTCCAGAGGGGATTTTCATGATAGATTGACAACCTGTGAAACCATGACGTTAGTATGAAATCATCCTTGTGACCTTCGTACATCTTTCCCACTACCTGCTGCTCGGATTTCAGTGTGCATATAACAAGCAGTGTTTCTGTAGGTTGCTAGGGTTGGAAATGACTTTCTACAAGTAATCACAGTTCAAAAATTGCATGATGGTTTGAGAGAGCACAGAATTTTTTTTCATAATGAGTATTTGTAGGACAATACAGTATTACAAAAGAGAAGTTTTGTCACACTTGGAATACTATAAAGATGATGAAGAAAACCGGTCCTGGCTTTTGGAAGAAATTTATTTTTTTATTAAATATTGTAGGTTTCAAGATCAGAGGGGAGTCCTACTGCAAAAATGAAGAGATGACTTCAAAATGGTGTAGTAGGAAGATATTTTCTAGTCTTTTGATTGTGGTGCTGATCTGAGTAGAAACAACCAAATCTATTTTGACGTGATGATTGGAAACAAAGCTAACACAGTTTCCAGAAATGTCAATCATACTCGATGAAAATTTATTTCCCTTTGTCATAAAATTGTACCACCTACTGAAATTAAAACCTTTTATTCCATTGGTTTGCTGGTATGTCAGATAGAAGCACCCATTTAGCTAAATTTCAAGCAATCTTTGTCTCTTTCAGTATTCAGTTTGAATTTCTGTAGTATTAAGATGCAGTGACAGTTTCACAGTAAATCCTCATTATAAATATGCATGCTAAAGAGTCTCAGCATGCACAGCTAGAGTCATTACTCGCGTAGCATATTTGTTTTCTATTTTTTTAAGCTACTCTGATTCAAATGTAACTCTGTTCTTCTTGCTGTTTAACTTGATTTCAAACAGTTTGAACAATATAGCCGAAGGCGCCTGTTTTAACGCAGAGTTGAAACCATGCCTGGAATTTGTTAGAAGAAAACCCAGCTTTAAAGGACAGGTGCTTGTCCTTTAAAGGCAAAAAGTACAGTACTCCTAAAAAGTTTGCTGTAATCTCAGGGTAAGTAAAGGATGAGTCATTCTGAAGCAAGCTAGCAGGCCTGCTGAAGGGTTCACCTCTGGCAAGATGATGTGCCTGTTGGTGTTCCTCAGCCTTCAAACTCCTGTGGCACTTCTGGGCCGCTCTAAGTGACACTGATGCGGGAAACACGGATAGAGGTGTATTTACAGGTAGCCAGATTCCAGTCAAAACCATGGATCAAAAATAATAGGGTTTTGAGATGGGCTTCTGTTGAGGAGACGCAATTCTGGTGAAAAGACACAAAATAAAGAGGGTTGGATCTGGTAGTGTGCACTGAAGAGAGGTTCATGCTGAGAAGTGAGGTTTGTGGAAAAACAACACTGATGGCAGGAGAACGGCAGACTTGAATTCTGTCTGCCATAGTATTGCTGAGGAGGTGACGATGATCTTTAAAGGGTTTCCCAAGATTAGCAGCTAAGAAAAGAGTTTTTATAAGAAATGGCACCTCCTGCCGTTCCTTATGAATGATGGAAAAAGTTCTTCATGTGTGAATAGCACCATGTACAAATCCATGATAAGAAATGCTCTGGTTTTGCTCCCACCAAGCTGTACACCTTCTACTTCAGTATTTTGCTTTACTAGATTCGTGCTGGTGATGGACACTGTAAAATGCATTTTCCTCATTCCCCAGCAAGAGATTTCTTTTGTTCCGTAGCTTGTGTTTTTCTTTCACTTTTATTGAAGCTTCTCTTTAAGTGTTTTGAATTTATTTGTTCCTTAGCATGGTCTCTTCCCAGGACAAGACATATGACTGGTAGGGACCAGCCAGATTACTCAATCCATTTTCCTATAACCAGTGAGGGAAGAGAAATGAAAAGAAATCATTCTCCAAGTTTTCCCCATCTTGTGCTGTGAGGGGAGATATGTTTTTGTGTGCAGGAGGGTGGTCATCAATATTTTCAGTACTGAGGACTTGAATAACAACAATAGAAAGCACTGTTTTTCTGCTGATTAATTTTCTCATATAGTGCTTATTTAAAAAAAAAAAGTTCTTTTTCCACACTGAATCAAACTATAAATACAGTAGCTGTACTTCTGCACAGGTCAGGTGGATGTCAGATAAGATGGCAATGAAATAACAAAGTGCTTTCAAAGAAATGAGTGCAGCTCCCAGTGAGACACAGCACAGCAAGGAGGAGAAATTGGTTGGGGAGCATCTAGAAAAGTCTGAACATACAAAGAATTGAATGCAGTAATGATCCTAAAGAATTGCTTATCAGCTTGGTGAGTTCTGGTGTTTTGTTCAGACAAGTTGTAAATTGGAGATGGAAATTGGGACATTAGGGAAAAGTAAGTTGGCAATTCCTGTGACTATCAGAATAATAATGGGACAGATGCCCAAATCTGTCTCTGAAGTACTTGGAATAGACTCTCTCCAGGTCCTGTCTTAGCTCATAAAAAGGCTCAGAGGGGTTCTCTGCTTGGTGTTGGGCAAGGGAAATGCAGGTGGGATTTTTAAAGGCATGTGTAGAAGACTCCCACTTTGTAATTTCTGATGGCCCTTTATGGCTTTGAAATTTTTTGTCCCAAATCAATAATTGCAAGAAGATAAGTCTGATGGCATGAGCCAGATCCTGAATAGCTCAAGTCAGCTTGGTTCTGTTGAAGTCAAGGACTGCCGCAGCTTTTCTGCCATTCTTGGGTATAGAGGAACATTGACAAGTTGCCTTAGTCCTCCACAGTATTTCAAGGGTTAATTCTTTTTCAAGTACTACAGTGTTTAATGTTTGCTGACATTTAACTGAAACAAAGCCTATGAAATGAAAAACAAGGTAACAGGAGTTTTCCTAATTTAGAATGTATCTAGATTGGGGAGAATTTAATTTCTATATTGGAAATTGCAACTTTGACCCTAGAGCTGAGTTAAGCTTTGCTTCTTATTTATATCGGAATGAATCAGTTTCTAATTCTGTGGATTTTAAGTCCGATTACTTTTCAGGTGAAGGGGTTTTTTTGTTTCGTTTTGGGGGAGGTGTTTGGTTTTGTTTTGTTCTTTTAAAAGAATAAGGAATTATGGAGGAATATTCCACTATAATTTTCTCATGACTTCTGCTTCCCTAATGTTACTTTAAATATAGTTGCTGTGCATTTGTAAACAAACACATTTCCTCCTGCAAGATGTTCCCATTACTGCTCCTATGTCTCAATATAAATTTTGATACGTGCTGCACTCAAGTTGAAAAGCATCACAAATATTTCTTTCTCCCACCAATTACCAAAGGTTAATCAAAGAGCAAAGGCATTATTTAATTTAGTGTTTCAGAACCATTCAAGAGAAAGTGCACTTGTTGCTTTTAAAATTGTTTGATGCTGCCTTTGCCTCCAGCCGAAGAAAAAAGGATTTCGTTTTCCTCACAGAAGGGTACTCTCGTCAGCTGTTACCACTTTATTGTTGACATTGTACCTTTGTATTACTCTGAGTTCAAGGATCATAAACTTCATCAGGCTGATTACTCACCAATTAATCTCAAATGGATTTCACTGTCTGATCTTGTTAGTTGTATTTCTGTCGTACGCTGCTGTATACCTCTTGTAAGACTTCCAGCAACCTTGGTACTGGCCATGTAAGCCCTTGATTTGGAGGGAGCTATGCATGGCGTTTTTAAATCTGAAAAATGACACACAGTTGTTTCAGCCTGGACTGTCTTTGTGGCTGTCCCAGTTACAGACTAGTCCTAGTCTAGGTGGTGGCTCGTCTTGAGTTGTTACTTGTTGCTTATACACATGTTATGGGGCAATAACATTCTGTGCTGTCAGTCACTAACTTCTGTGGTTACCAAAAAAAGGAAGCAGGGGGGATGGGAAAGCAACCTTGTACCCTAATTAATAAGCTTATGAAATTCTGAAGCATGCCATATTGCCTCAGTGGAAGATCCAGGTAACAGCTGTAGGATTGGAAATACTTATTATTGTAAAGGATGAGAATATTTTAAATACAACTTCAGAACTAGTAGGTGAACAACTAGTATTAGAGTTCAGCAGAAATTAGCCTCATTTACAGGGTTCTCTGGGTACTTAATGCAAACTGCTCTGAGCAGTTCACTACAATTAGAAAGCAAGGGGAATTATCCTTTCTGCTTTCTTTAATGAAAAATACATTAACTTGTGTTTCCATCTTCATTTAAGTTCTGCTTGCTAGAGCAGATCTGTAGCTAAGCCATTGGTCAATTTTTCTTCAATTAAATATGCTTAATTACATTGTAATTTCATCCTTGACAGTCAGAAGCCTGTCATTAGAGTTGAATTCTCTTTAACAACCAGTATGTCAGGATTTTTTTTTTCTTCACTTGCCACAAGATATTTATGAGGGGAGAAGAAAAAAAAACCCAAAACCACCTTTAAAAATTTTAATGACTTTTCTGTATAGGTATTTAAGCATTGTGTGGTGGCCGCACGGGCTGCCATGCCCGCGCAGTTGGCGAGTTAGGTATGAATGAGCCCGTCTTGTTCGATACTTTGCTAAGTCCAGCTGCGTGTTGCAGTTATTTGAGGGTAGATGGGAATACTGTACAGTCGTTATTTTCCTTAGAACAAAACTCCTTTGACTGTGTTAAATCAAAGCTTTCTGTAGCTGTTTGCCTGCCAGTCTTGTTTGCCAGCAAATATTTTGGATCAAGTTATTCCATCGCTGAGTTTGGGTTTGGTACCCTGCTGCATTCTAACTGTGTGCTCCTCCCTGTCCCCTTGGACCCTGACCGCAGCTCTCCGTGCTGACGACCATGGAATTCCCAGCGTCAACTGGCCCTTTCTGCCAGGTTGTCCGATAGATGAACAGAACCACATTAAACTCAGTGGTCAAAATGGGCTGTTCTGTCTTTGGCTTTGAGGAAGGTTGGTTGTGTGCCGCGTGGGTCTGTGTTTCCAGCTGCACCAGCGAGCTGGTGAAGGGTCTGGGGGCTGTCCAGGCCAGCCCTGTGGAGTGTCTTACGCTTTCACCGAACTACTTCCCTCTTGTGACTTGGCGTCTGATCCTGAGCCTGGCTGGCTGCGGTGGCTAGACGTCCCCTGGGAAGGCTCGTGAGTGGTGAGATCTCAGCTTTTTGAATAATTTAAAAGGCAGCTCATCTATTTGTTTAGAGACCCTTCAAACTAGGTTCAGACTTGCTTGTCTCCGTGCTACAGTAGCGTTTGGGCGGCTTAATGAATTATTCATGTCACTTTGCGTAGGGTCTTGATTTTCTTTTGAAGGTTATCAATACAAATAGCACTGCCAATTGATACTGCTTAGCTTAGGAGCTGTGATGAGGCAAGAGCCTAAAATACATCTCGAAGTTACAAAATTACGTTTTCACACACTATTGTTATAAAAATACATTCAGAATTATGTTAGAAAAGAGAAAGGTGAGATTGCCATATACTACCTAGCAATACATGGTTTCAGAAAGAATTCCTGGAATTATATTATGCAAGTGCATCACTGCTGTGAGCAGCTATGTTTCAGCAATACATTTGTTCTTGTTGCTGAAGCCATCATGCCCTTAGTAAAAAACAAATAGAACAAAAAATGCCATATGAGTTTTCCCCTGAAATACCTCATGCTATGTGTTTGGAATTTTATTTGATATTCAGTGAAAGCTAAAGGGTTTAAGGACGCTGCTCAGTTTAGCTGGCAGGAGGCATTTAAGCTCGATAGCCGGGTGTTAAGTCCTGACAGTGGAGGCAATGTGTTGACCATCAGTCGTTCAGTTGCGCGTGAAGAAGGACTTCCTTTGGAGACAGCCGGGTGGTTAAATGTGCTTTGAGAGACAGGGAGCCTTGTGAGAAATCAGCCTGCTTAGTATGTCTGCTCCTGCATGTCAGACTAATAGAATAAGAAAAGGTGGCAGAAAAATAATTGCATTCTCTTTACTAATGAAAGAGCACTTCAAGTCACCGATAGTTTTACTGGCTTAATTACTTTGCAATGGCAATATTCAGTGCCTTTGATTTGAGTTTTGTAATAGCAGTGACATGGACTTACTAGTTCCTGGATGAACCAGGCAATTTTTTATGCAATTACATTTGGAATGTATTTAAGTGCATAAGGAAAAGTACAGCAAAAACAGGGAGGTGAAGTAATTAGTGAGCAGAATGGGTGTGCTGGGAGGGAGGTCCCAAAGCAGGCTAGAGCTGGGTTTTCAGTTCCTGCTTGTTCTTCTTGTGGTTTCAGTCCCATGGTGGCTTCAGCACCTTGAGGCCTTCTGAAAATATATCTATTTATTTAGCATTAAATTTTATGTAGAAATAAAATCCCACCTGGGTGAATGGAAGAAAATGAAAAAAAAAATTAGCAATGTTTTAAAACTTTTTTATTTCAGACCCCTTCTATATAGTTTGTAAAATGTGGTCATGAAACTCCTGTTCTTGTTTCTTTGCTGAATTCTCTGAATTCAAAGCTAAAAACCAGGCTGTATGTTCAGCTTAACAAATCGTTTTGCCTTTGCTAATTTTATAGCTGTATGTAGCAAAATTAGTTTAAAACGAAGAACAACAATTTTAAAAGGCTGTATAGTCTTAGTGGTCAGAAGTTTGTGGCAGTGGGCTCAGGGGTGCTGCCTCTGCTTGTCCTTCGGACGTTGTCTCTGCCACTGGAGAAGTGTCAAGAGAAGGATGTCTTCTCTCCTCGTGGTGCTGCAGACGGTCGCAGTGGAGAAACCTGCTCCTGGGATGGGGAGGGGGGTTGCCCTCCAGCCCTCCTGCGCTGGGGCGGCCTTGTGTTCGTCCACTTGCGTGAATCCCATCCCAGTGCCGTTTATGACAGCCGTATCGCATGGCCTGTCACGCGTACCGCACGGTTCAGGAGACACACAGCTCTCTGGAGAAATTTCACTTCTCTGGCAGCTTACCGCTGTTGAAGGAGCATCTGCCAGGCTCCACATTAATGTGGTTTAATAACATTCTTTCTGAGTTTGGCTCAATACTACTTGTAATACGAAAGGCATTTCACACATTTGAAGCCATATAAATCTCTGTGTGTACATAACACAACTGAAGCTATCAGGTAGGTGATAACGTATGCTCTGCATTCAGAGCTGCAGAGCATTAGCTGACATATTCTTTTTAACTTGATAGTAAAGTGAATTTGGATTAACCACTAATTCGGAAGTGACTGAAATATTCTCTTTCTGGTGACAGCATTTTTACTCTTCTTGGAGTAAAACATTTACTCCAAGCAATAAGATGCCATGACAGACAGCACGAGAAGGAAGGTGCAAGAATCTGAGCAATAACACTGCAGTAAAGCTGTCTTCATGGTTGGTTTTTATTGTTGTAGCTATTATGGCATATTACTAGCCAGGTACATTATCTAAGTTGCATTAATTATATATGTATATATGGCTGTGTATAGGTTAGTACAGTATGTGTTCTGTGTAAATGTTTTTCTGTGCTCTGCTATTTGCAAACATGAACAATTTTTAGATCGAGCAGGGAATAAAATATATAACCCAGACAGAAGGACACGCAATGCAATACAAATATTGGGGCCAGCAAATTTATAATAAGGATCTATAGGGTAGACAAAGATTGATGAATGCATTAAGCATCTCACGCTTTTGCATGCAAAATGAACAGAATGTCCTAAGTGTCTCTTTCAAAGGTGATAAAAGCATTGTGTTTTATGGAGGAAGGTTAGTGTTTTCATGTTGCTGGATTTATCCTCGAGTGGTTTGCATTGTTTAGAGGGGTAACAGCCATGCTGCCTTGTATGCAAATACATGACATCAGAATTAATTATCATGTTACACTTAAAAGTTTGTGAAAAAAGGCCAAATTTAAAATTACCTTAGATTAGTACTTTTTTGTTGAGTCAGGCTGTACGTTTTTCCCTGATCATTCCAAAGGCTTTGGTCAGTACAAAAGTAATCAATGTTTTCAAGTAACATATTGGTAGGGGCAAAGTAGTCATAAGTAGTTGTTGGAACAGGAATTGTATTGATACTAGACTTTTAAAATTTGAATGCATCTTTTCTGACAATATAAGGCCACTGCTTTTCAGATGAGTTACTTGTTGAACCCAAAATCTCAGTGTACTTGTTGAACCCAAAATCTCAGTGTACTTGTTGAACCCAAAATCTCAGTGTACTTGTTGACCCAAAATCTCAGTGTACTGGTTGACCCAAAATCTCAGTGTACTGGTTGACCCAAAACCTCAGTGGAGAGTAGAATTCTGATTTTAAACTTAAATTATTGGGTTTTTTTCCCCTTTCAGAGCTGCAAGACAGCGTGGTGCAGAGTAACTAGACATGTTCCACAACTGGAGCCTTCCACAGGGTAAGTCTTGTATGTCTGCAAAGAATTGAAATGGTTTGCCTTGTCTTGATGCACCAAGACCCTGTGTGCCCTGTAATCATTGCTAAGAGCATGTAGTGGTGCTGACAGTTGAGGGTGCCGAGGTGGTGTTTCTTGGTGCTCTGGGGTATATCTCTGTCCTGCACACCAGCAAAACCAGCTGGGATGATCTGTGCCAGGGTAAAGCCTGATACTTTTTTATTATTATAAGATCACGGATTGTGTAGTGTGTCTTACTAGGCTCTACCTTTCTGTCTTCTCTGGCTTGTAATTACATGCTCACTCTGAAACTGCTTTCCCATAAAGTGGGAAGGCTTTTATTCAGCTGCATTTTGTTAAACTGTGTATAGAACCCAGATGCAACTGTGGTCTGTGCATTTTCAGTTGTTTCTTTTTTCTTTCTGTGAGTCTTGAGGCCTGTTTGAGAGATCTGTGGTGTGGGGTGGTATCACACCAATAATGAAATGCTGGGTTCAAAATGAAAGGCAGTCATTCCAAAACATTTTTATTTTTAGATCCTCCTTTTCTTAGTCTTGGATGCTGTTTCCCTCTGCCCTCCTTCAGCGTGATTGCTTGCCAAGCCGTGTGAGGCAACTTAAAACTGACATCCAACCACAGCTTGAAATGTGCCTTGAAATCTGTTTTAATTAGATATGAGCCATAATAATTTAATTACAGTTCCACCCACTAAATTGTCTGTTTTGAATTGTAGCAGCCACATTGTGTACAGAAACAAAAATGTTTGGAGTAGATACCTCACTGATTTCTATCAAGGGCATTCAAGCTTGGAATAAAATACCAGAGTACTGTGACTGTTTAACCTCTAGCTTGCTAATTACCCACATTACTTGTGAAATCTGCCAGATTTATCTAGATGTAAGTCAGCTCTGGCTTAACTGCTTGCTCCTCGGGGATGAGATGCCTGGTGCATCTTGCACTGACCGAGGAAGCACCTGAGTGCAGGATCAGGCGTGTACTGCTGGTGAGGAGCATACGGCCAGCAATAGATGACTGGAGTTTGAAAAATGTCTCATTGCTTTGTAGACAGACCTTTCAAATAATTATTTCCCCTAAATTTGAATTAAATATGTATCACATTTAAGATGGAATTCCATCCTTCAGTACAGGCGCATAGAGGCTGTTGTCCGAGAGGAGTCACTGCTGGGATGTCTAGGTTGCTATTCAGTCCTCTGGTAAGGAGTATGAGTTATTGCTGTTTAAATTTGCAATTGACAGAAAGACTGATAGAGTAATTATTACGTCTCGTCCATATTTAATGTGTAGAGTAGGCTAAATCATATGGTAACCTGGGATCATTCATTGATGTGTGTTGTAATACAGCAGGAGGGAGATCAAGGAGCGAAGGCCGTAACTGAAGAGGAGAGACTGTATCGGAAGAACCAGCAGCTGCAGAGGTAGGAGGAGACAAGTTGGTTAATGGAAACTTCTTGTGCGATTCTGTTGCAAAACACCACTTGTGGCCCTCTGATTGATTGAATCAATCGGTCAGTCATTCTGTCTGTCTATCATGGATACAAACAGTGGTGGTTAGAGTTAGTGTGAGAGCAGTGGAATTGCCTTGGGGGAAAATACTTGCAAATATGCCAGAGGGGCAGCATGAACATACCGAAAATACGCACTTCTGGTCAAATGGGAAATAATTCATTTCATTCATTCTGAGTTATCTGAAATAAGTCTTTAAGTATATTCTTGAAGGGCTTTTTATGTTTTAATTAGAATGTCTAAAGAAATACTGCTGTAGAAAATACTGCAGTTGATAGCACAAATTTTCTTTTGTTATTGTGGCTCCTACCCATCTTCTCGTCAGTGTTGTGGTGTAATGTTTCCTTTCACTTTGCTAACATACAGATTAAAGGTAATCTTTAGATTTGGAACATTTTATATCTTCATATTCACAGATGAATAATTTTCAGCTTGGGGATTTCTACTTATGTCTAAATGCTTGAGATGTTTGATGGATATTTTTTCGAAAATCGTTGGACACTTATCCTGATGAAATCCTGTTAACGGAATTTTTTAGTGGTTAGCAGTTAAAGATGGAAAGCTGTAAAAGCTAAATTAATTCTGCTCTTGCTGTCAGTGGTATAAATTCACATTTAAATCAGCAAAATGACATTATGAAACCTGAGGGATGGGAGTATACCTCCATGTGAGCAGGTTCTATAAGGCAGCTGGTGTGTTGTGAAGTAAGCCAGGGTATGAATGAAAACTTAGTTGTATGTTCAGAAAACTTAAAAGCAAAACATTGTTGAAATGAAACTTCTCCACAAAAGAGGGGCTGTGGGACTTGGAGAGAGAGCCCATCGGTGGGAAATCAGGGGGGCTCATGTTGCCGCAGTTGGGATGGCTCTTTGCTCTGTGATAACAGCTGATAACAGTTCTGGATCATTACCCTCCTGTGGAAGATTTCTCATGCATTTGGGGATAAAAGGCTGTATTCTTCTGTCTTTGGCTTTGCTGGAGACAGCTCCAAAGCAAGATGTTTTCCATTGTTTCAAATGGTAGTTATGAAGAAATAATTTGGCATTTTTATCATTATTTTTATGAACAATTCTTATTAAAAGCTCATTGCATGTCAGCAGGCACCATTGTGATTGAAGGCCTAATGTTTTAAGAATTAATGTGGCCATCACCTGTTGCAGGATTGGACCGAACTGCTTGTATTGGCTGCCTCTGAAGAAGGCTGAGGTGTCAGGTGCTTCTCTGTTTCCTTGGCTACAAGATAATTTAAATGCCATCTATTTTATTGGCATTAATGAAAATCCTCTGGGATACACATCTTTGCATGATATGCAGTGATTTCATTTGAATCGTAGGTTGCGTTAAAACATTAGCTGTAGGGATGTAGTATTTTGGTTATCAATCTAATCACCTCTCCAAAAGGGTGAAAATGGTTTAGGAAGAAAGAAATATTAATGATGTGTATTTCTCTCTATTAAATATCCTCAAACGGCATATTTTATTGTTTGAGTCTTTCCTTCCACGACACTAATATGGCACCAAGAAATTTTTTTCCTGAAAACTCAAGTATGTGTTTCTTAGCAAACACCTATAATTAGGTCAGGATTTTATAAAAGGCTTTCTATTTGCATAGAATAGCATTAATTTTGCATTCATCTATCAAATGAAACACGGAGAAGGAACAAATAATTTATTCATGCAAAACCAACCCACATGAATCATTTATTTATCTCTTCTGGTAATTTCACAAGCTCACTTTTTATGCATCAAGCTGCAAATTAATCAAAATTTTCTAGGAGTTGATTTTGTCCACAAAAAAGTAATAATGACATAAATAGCTTCCCCTGTACAGAAAATCATCAAGTGAACTTGGGCAAAAAGTCCAGCCAGGGTTGGGGTTTTTTTTGTTTTGTTTTTTTTTTTTTTTTATTATTTTAAGTAACTACCTGAAAGAACAGCTATAAGAGAGAGTTTTCACTGTCTTTAACCTTCAGAAAATATTAACAGAAGAAGAATTTTGTGTTTAACCCTATCAAGTTAATCCATGAATTCAGAGCAACTCCCTTGAGTTCGTTAAGATTTTTCATCAGTGTAAATAAACCGAAATCTGGTGTAAGGGCTTTAATCTGCAAATGCATGTAGAATTAAATGAGAAATGTACTGACTTTCCTGAACTGTGCTCCATTTTCAGCATCAAAATTTAATGGAACAAGTTTGGCTCCTGCTGAGCCCAGTGACAAATGACCCACTGAGTTCCACAAGTGCAGTATTTGGCACCGTTTAAAATACACTCTTACGGGTCAGTATGGTTCTGAATTAGATGCTGTTTACTGAAGCACCTTTGGAGTTCAGGACTGCTTTTTGTATTTTGTTACTGTTATTGATGTTTTGGTTAGAGCTGAAAGAAGCTGTGGCAGAGTAGAGAACAAGTGCTGCTTGACGCTAGACTGTATGATAACCTACATACTCCTTGCTACACTGATTCTAATGTTTAGATAAGTACCAAGTTTTGACCAGTGTTTTACAGAATTTTACATAGTGTCTAACGTCATGTTGATCTGTGAAGTATTTAAAAAATGCAGCATTGAACAAAAAGGTGGTATACAGCTGACACACTGTATTAAGGAAATGTAAGGTCATTGATTCCAACATATGCTTAAAGAGAAAAGTATTCTTTGGAAATATGTTTGGTATAGTGGCAGTTCTTTAAAATTAGCTAAACCCAACTTTGTAACCATTGCAATTTCCAAAATCATTAAGAGTGTCAGAAAACCAAGTAATGATTAGGGTTTCGAGCTTTAAAGGATTACTAATGACTGCTATACCAGCCATCTTCTCGTTTACTGTTTTTTTCCTGTATGGCTAGATGGGCAGTTTGATTAAGTTGATATGTCAATAAGAAACATTACTTTTCCTAAGTCAATAAAGGTTGTTTTGCATGTTAGTGATTAGTTTGCTTTGTAATTATGTGTTAACTAAAGTTCCATCACAACGTTGCCCTTACGTGAGAGCGGGAAGTCTGTTGCAGACGTTCCAGGGTGCCAGCCTGGCCTCTTCTCTGAAACAGTCCCTGCCTGAAAGTCTGCGTTTGAAATATATGCCACGATGAGGAGAACTTAATCATGAATAGGGCACTGTGAAATTCAGGAGACTTGGTCTTCTATCTGCTAGTTGTTTTGTAAAGTATTTGCTATGAATTAAAGAACGTAAGTAATTAATTAATGACCTGGGCTTAAAACTCAGCAAATTTGGGTTCAGCCTAAGCTTTGCCAGACTTCCTGCATGAGTAGGGCAGTTCGTGTGGCCTGAGTATCAGATCGCCATTTGTGAAAGCAGGTTTGGTACTTCTCAGTCTACGCTCCTCTCTTTAAAGCATAAAAAGAGCTGCTCTTCTAGTGAAGAAGAATTCATCTTGGTGAGAGCCTCCATGTCTGCCAACAACAAATTCAAAACCTGACTGGACGCGGTAGTGAGCAGCCTTCTGCAGCAGACCCTGCTTTGACCAGGAGGGTTGGACTAGGTGATCTCCAGAGGTCATCCTCCCTCCCCGTCTCAGTGATTCAATGATGCTGTCAAGTAATAAAGTGGAAGTGCCCAGTGAAACGACAGAAAGATGCTAGGCTATGTTGTAATTGAAAATTACTCAAGGCTGTCATTTTACCCTGTGCTAAAAGCTTCACAATTGCAGGAAGATTATCTTAACAAAGATGAAAAGTAATTATTGTGCTGCCATTTTTTGCCACTATAGTCAAGGGCCTGTCAGGATCTCCCATTACAACAAACATGGTAATAAAGGCTAATCTAACATGGCAGATATTTGCTTGGAATTAAAATCTGGTAGAGCAGTACAAAGCTGTTGTGTTCTGTATTCTGGTTAACTTTTTTATTTTATTCTAGTGAATGGATCAGCTCTTGAGCCTTTCATTGATATTCTTATCTGAATTCAGTTCAGGCCACTTAAGCAAAATGCAACCCAGAATGATAGAAATTACAGAAGTTAGTGTTTGATGGATGCTTCATGGCTCTGTTAGAAATATGTTCCCTTAAAATGGTGTGTATTTATGTCACAAGAGTCACTGCCATAATTACAATTACCATACTCTGTTGTCAGCGGTCTAGCAGACAAGTCGCATGCTAAATATGCATGGTGATGAAATACTTTCTTGGTCACAGAGGAGGACATTCCTGGTACTGTCTAACTACAGCGTGGTGCAGAGTTTCCTTCTCCAGTCTGTCAGTTTAAATGTCTCAATATTTAGGAAGTGTTAAAAAAACCCCCAACCATTCAAAATTTATCTTAAAGAAGATAGCTTTTCATTAAAAAAGTATTCTATCCATAGTGTCCCACCTGATTTTTATGTGTTCATTAAGGGTTAAGCGCGGCTGACCAATTCATTGTTGGTTTAATCCCTCGGTCTTTCATGAAGGTGCTATACCAGATGTACAGGATGGGAACCTACACTGGGCAGAAGTATGGATGGTGCACCCGGGAGGGAAAAGGCTGGGGAGGCACTCAACACTCTCAAATCAGGAGAGCCCAATCTACCTTTTACAGCTGTTACGTATTTTTTTAAAATGTCATGTCCATTGGCCAGACGTGCTCTTTCGTCTCCTTTGTGAAGTGTTATTTTTTAAGAGCAAGTTAGATTTCAGCCCCTGTTGAATCTGGTTCTTTTCCAAATGTGCACAAAATTAAAAAATCTCTTGATGGATTGACACTTGCTAGTCCTAAGATTTAAAGATTTTACACTAATACAAAGATTATGGTGTTTATTAAAGATAATACTGTACAATCCAGAGTTTTTTTTAAATGCAGACTTACTTTCCTCGCCACTGTTGGTTGGCACCAGAGGTTTGTGCCATGAACTGGAATTTTGGTTCTGGAGGATGATGAAGGTTTGTGGATCTGGTGGCATTGCTTCTACTGTGTTGCACTCCAGTGTTTTAGGGTTCAGTACAAAGTATTTTTGTTCAGTGCTTTGGCACACAGAGCAGTAAAGAAGAACTATTTCGTATATTCTACGGTTCATTAAGCTTTTCTCGTCTCTTTTTAGAGTTAGGACTGAGAACAGCTTCAATAGCAACATTTTCAACACTTCCCACTGCTGTTGGGTTCGAGGTGCTAAGCAAAGAGCCTTGGAGTGTGAAAGCATCTCCTGGCCAGATGGGAGCTGCAAAATGAGCGGAAGAGAAATAGAAGGAGTTGGTTGGATCACATCTCCGTCAACCTGGAGGAAGGGTACTCCGGGGTGTTTTGGGGAGGGAGCAGTTGCTGTTTCTTCTAGAGTGGTGGAACAGCTCCCTGGGCAGGGGACAGGACCACAGGGTCGCAGACCAAAGGTTAGAGAAATGGATTCCTGTCTTGGCTTGATATCTTACCTTGCTGTGGGGCCTGTGGCAAATTACTTCACTGCTTTCTGGTATGGTTCCACAAGTGAAGAATTGCTGTTGTATCCTTTTGGTGGGATATGGAGAAACTTGCAGTGTTTTCAGGGCTTTTTGCATTCTGAAATGAGGCAAGTGGGTTGGCATACAATTCCCTCCTGACATGACAGCTTCAGAATTCTGGTAAATGTAGATGTTTTCCCCCAGAAACCTGTGGTCTTTTGGGAACAGCTGCTCCTTACGTGTGTAGGAGCAGTACGGTTGTGGTCAGCAGGTTCAGCAGAGTGTAGGACATGGTGTGCTTGGTGCTGCCAGGCCCACTGGGGACAGCGTCCTCTCCGAAGGACCTGGCTTCTGGTAGGTAGGGGATGATGGGAGAAATCCTGAACTTTCTTTAACGTTCTCCTCTAGGTTAATGGCAAAATCTTTTCCTTCCTCTGGTGTCCCAGCTATTAAACCCTTGTACATGGGTAACGCAAACAGTCTGATATTCTTTATGATGGTTAATTTGATTGGTAACAAAAACATTTCAAAGTTTATTGGATCTTCACAAGGCCTAGTTTCAAGGGTAATTAAACATCTCATTATATCTGGTAATGTTAATTGCATTTTTAATTTTATTTGTACACTGACATTTGCTCTGGCTAAAAATAGTCTTTATAAATGGGACTGAAAGGGGGAACTAGAGATAGATATGTACAAGCTTGTGAATTATAGTTAAGAGAAGAGCATGGAGATACCTGTCTCAGAAATGAAGCTGCCTACAGTGATGGGCCTTTTTGTTAAATTCAAAGTGTTGGTTGTTCAAAAAGAAAAAAAAGGGGGGGCATTTTAAAATGTAATTGAACTGATCCAAGCCACATTATGGTTATTTAGATTTAAATATGGCTAAGATCTTGTTTGCGTAGAGGAGCTCAAAAACAGTAAATACACCATATTTAAATCCATCAATATGCCTTAAACTGACATCAGCAGGCTCTTCCTCCTCCTCTGGAAAGGTGGTGTTGTGTTGTTGAAGCTTTGAAGCTTTAGGTTTTACAAACATGACTAAAACCTTGCAGATCTTACAGGTGAGACAATGATTTCTGTTCCCATCTATTTACTTCTGTAGAAGGAAAAAAAAAAAAGCTGAATTACTGATGCTTGGTAGACTTGAATTTAAAAGGAAAAAATTTTTAAATGTATTTAAAAGCCAGAAGGACAACATGAAACAGAAGATGCAAGCTTGAAAATAATTTATTTGCTTTCTGAATAGTTAAAAAGTCAGTGTGAAGTACATGATAATGCATGTCAGTCTTCAGCTTGTTGGCTATGCTAATTTATTCAGTGTATTATAGTTGACAATTAATGTTCTTTGCCTAACAATATACCAATTAAATATTCTTGCATTTTATTAGCCGTTTCCCTTAGTCAGTTTTCCTTGAAGATAAATATTACAGTGCAGTTTTCAAAAGTACACAGGTAATCCACACGAGGTTCATGCATGAATAGTAGTGGTTTGCTCCCTGGGGTGGCTGGTGGAAACAGCTTCTGAAAGGTGAATACTGATAATTCACAGGGCAAATTGCATACGGCCCACTACATCACCCGGCGTGTTCATTTGCAAACATTTAAATTGCATGTTTGTGCAGACACTGGTGCTTATCCTTTGCATGAATGTTTACACAGTTGCTGGATGCCTTCGATTCATGGTTTTGTGTGTGGTTTTGCCAGTGAGTCTCGGTGAGTCTGTTCGTGCTTTTGGAGAAGTTATCCCATCTTTTAGCATATCCAGATACGGGATATTTTCAGATGACACAGATACTTCTTCTAACGTGTTTTGTAGGTAAGCATTAAGCTCTTGCTGATACCTAGGGGCAAATTAAAGTCTGTGATAGGTGGCAAAATTTTTTCTCCGAAGTCACCAACAATGAATTGGAAAATGAGAGCTGAAGCAGATTTCTTAATAAGGCAGCCTGTTGAAGTAACAGTAAGGTGGTTTTAATGACAGCTTTTCTGCCTTGACTTGCAAAATGATTCATCAATTGCCAGAAATATTCCTGAAGATGTTTCCATTAGATTAAGAATATGGCTTGAAGTTGTATCAGCATACATACTCTCAATCTCTCTCGAAAGAAAATAGCACAATTTCTGACTCCTGTCGTCATCAGTGACCTTTGATCATTGCAGTAGCAGTGCAAGAGGTACGTGTGGTTTTGCTTTGGAATAGTTCAACCTTTTGCATATATCAGGCACTCAGTTTAATAGCTTTATCTCAGCAACATCTTGAAAGTATAATGAAAAATGACTTTTCTCTTGTTGCTGTTTGATAGCTTTGAAGCTTGCATTTTGAAGCTGTGTTGAATGTAATAGGCTTTTCACTGGATCAACTTTAAGACAGGTTGTTCTTTCTCTAGGAAATGGAATTGTACTGCTTTGTGTTAGTGCTGAGAGGTCCTAGCAGTCAACGTCCCCCTCTTCTTAAGTGATGGAGTGAAAGTGGTTTCATGAGAGCATGGGAATAGTCTTAATTGACATAAATCATTTGAGGTACTGTTAACAGAATATTACTCCTAATCTGCTTTTTCTGTTTTGTTTAGGGATTTCTATTTCTTTTTAAGGATTAATGCAAATCACACATAATTAAAGATTTTGTAGGTGGAGGCTAGTCCTTTTGATACATTAAGCAGTGTCAGATTTACTCTTCCACGTAATCCTTAGGCTCCCATCTATGAAACTGCGTGAAGCAGACTTAGGGAGCATGTTCAAAATGAGTTTCAAAGTTCCTGCTCAGCCAGTTTCTAAAACACGGTGTATTTCAATCGTAACTGCGAGCGTGGTTCTGATTGGTAAGACTCACTAATCTTCTTAAATAACCTAATACTTAATATGACTGTGTTAAAGAAAACCAGAAAAGTGATCAGCAATTAAAGAAGCCGAAGTAAATAAAATGAGCTTTGTCTGTAGAAGTCAATTAAAATGTCACTAGGAGAAAGAAAAATGCCACGCTGGAAGATTTATTATCTTAGCAAATCTAGTATTAGAAACATGAGCAATTGATCTGCTATCAAACATGTCCAAAATGATAGTTAAAACGATTGAAACACAGATGAATTAAATAAGTTTTAGCCTACTAATTAACTGTAACTTAACACAAAATCTAAATAACAGAGCTCGTCAAGAAAGTGACAGTGTCACCAGTAGAACCAGGCAGCTCTTGCAGGTTTTGTGGGGTCATGACAGATTTCTGAGGTACCTGTACTAAAAATGGGGCATCGTAGATGTTCAGTAATTCACAGTCTTGTGTACAGGATAAACTACACCCTTGAATAGCTCCTGGGTATGTCCATCTCTAACACTCATATTTGTAGCTGTAACTTTGAAGGTGATGTGGACTTTAAAAAAAAATATTTAAAAATATTTTTTTATTCTGAAAACTGCATTAATATTAAATAGCAATTAAAAATCTTTGTATGTCTGCAGAGGAACATCATGAAGACATTTAAAGAACAAAAAAACGTCATCAAAAGGAGGATAGTGTACTTTGTATCAACAAGCTTGTTCAGTTAAGGAATGAGATCTCTTGGCTTTGTGCCAAGGCATACAGCATTATTTATTGCAGTAATTCAACCCCAAACCCGAAATGCTAATTGTGTATCTTGGGCCTTGTGATTCACAGTAACACTACTGCTTTTTAGCATGTTCTTTTTCTAATGGGAAACATGCTGTCTGGTAACAAGGTCCTTTCACAGTTCGTTCCTTAAACCAACTAAAGAAGGAGGGAGCACATCATACACATTCCTTAAGAGATGTTCCTTATCCCTTTTATGGAAATTTGGAATATATGTAAGTAAATAAATATGTATGTATGTCTGATAGCATAGCATTTAAGGCTTTGATCTTGCAGCTAATTTATGGGGAAGCAGTGGAACGATGTGTTACTAAAGGACTGATTGTTTCAATTGCTCTGCAGCAGTGACGCCTTGAGCTAGAGCCAGATGAATTCTGTCTCCCTCCAGTGTGTAAGAACTGTATCAGTCACAGCGAGCTGCTTTCTTGCTGTTAGTGCAGCAAATTCTGCTTTTATTTCAAGGTTGCAAACACTTACTTAGGTGTGTTACTTACTAGGGGTCTTAAGTTATATCCAAATGCGTGAACTGTGCCTTACACCTGCATGTATTACTTAACTGTTCAGACTTTGGTCATCAAATTTATTGCACATGATACCTAAAAAACTAATGAACAGCTGCTTTGTATTGTTAACTAGAGAAAAAGTAGTCATGTTCAGGGAGGAGTTTTGAGGAATGGAGAAATGATGCTGCTTTGGTACAAATTTGTTGAGCCACGATTGGTAGCATGTTAGCGTGAGGATAAAATTTAGGAAAGAAAATCGAAGTGCTCTGTAAAACAAGTTAAGACTAATTTCTTACTCTGAATTGGAATAATATACTTAATACTATATAAATATTTGCAACTAAATGAAAGATTTTATAGAGCATTAAAAATTTATAGCACATCAATGGCCTTAAAAATGCATTTCCTTTCTTTTTACTCCTGTGCATTTTAGTCAGCTTGTCATTGACTGTGACTGGTTTATTATGGCCCTCTTATTTCTGAGCCGTCATTACAAATGCCCTTAAGTTTAAGTGAATGCATTTGTGGTAGTTGCTGTGTGATAACTGTTTTACTCTGTAAATAGACTATAAATTATGTATGGAGAATTTATGAATTAATCTGTACTATATATCTCATACTCATAAATATTGTACAGTACCTTGCAGTCTCTTTATAACTTGCTGGTAGAGATCTTTAAGTGCAAGGTTTTTCATGCTGTTCTCTTGTATCAGAAATAAGTAGTTTTGATTTTCTGCAGTGCTATTTTTGTTCATCTTTCAGTACTGCACTCCACAATGTGCAGAGCAAAATTGTCCAATGTGTATAATGGAGCAAGGGACGTGCCTTGCTTCACCTTTCTGTTTTGGAAAGGAGATAAATCATGAGTTTCATACCTGTGGAGCTATTTTTTCTTTCACCTGGGTCCTCTGAATAATACACATTTTCCCCAGGCAGCTAATTATGGGGTGAGATTAATATGGTTGCAGATTGTAACCACAACTGAAGATCTCGGTAACTAGCTATTAAAACACTCTACATGTCTGTTTGGTGCAGCGCTAAAGCCTTCTGTTCACTGAAAATAAGACTTAGATGCCGTGTATACATGTATACATGAAGGAGTATTACAGGTAGGTGGTGATACTTGGAAAAAAAACCCACTAGCCAGTATTTAGCTAGCCTCTGCATCAATTAAGTTTCTCTTCAGTTAATTGATCTAAGATAGTTGTAGACTGTAACCTTCTAGGAAGCAGTTTAGGAGAAATTAGTGATCTCCAGAATAAATTTCAATGAAACATTCAATGCTATATCTGCTGTGCTAACGCCCTGTATAAGTTACAGGTCTGCTGTAGTTTATAATCATTGCTGAGGTGCAAGTTGGTAGCTGGGCTGGAAACTGTTATTCAAATGCCCTGAAAGAAAACAGCAAGAAAATACTTCCCCTGTGACGTTTTCAGGTTTGTGTGATGTGATGCTGGTCCTGCCGTCTGTTCCATTCCAGAGCCAAGGCTTGGCTCGGGAAGTGGTACTTGCAGTGATTTGATGATCGGTACCTCGCGCTCAGCACTTCCCGCTGCACCACGTTGAGAATCAGGTAGCTGGGGGAATAGGTGCGACGCCTTCCTTCACACAGATGAGACGCTGAAGCAGAAAAATTGAAAGAGCTTTGTGAAAAGTTGTGGAAGAGCCACGAATAGAATTTTAGTTTCTTGATACCTAGCCCTGTGCTTTGGCTAAAAGGTGAAGGTTCCACTCAGAATATTGCAATTCACGAGCTCCACTACTGAGTTCTTTTAGTAAGACTTCCTTATCATACACCTTTAGTAAGACTATTTTAATTAGAGGAAAATATTGAATAAATATGCTTGTAGGAATACATTCTAGTCAAAACTGAAGGAAAATGTTGGAATAATCCACTTCCTTGTCATTTGTGATGTTCAGTCCCTTTATGAATCATTTTGGTGATGCATCTTGGAAGTACCTCGTTAGTCCCTTTCTGTTCTTGTCCTTCTCCATCTGACAGACATCGATATTTGCTCCCACCCCCCGTATGTTCTGGATCACAGATCACCACAGCATTGCACATTGCATTCCATACTTGTGTATGACTACAACCGCTGATGATGGTAATAGTGATCTCGGATACTATAGCGGGGAGTACCATGACATCACCCATAAATAAGCCCAGTTCTCTGAATGAGACTGGTAGTTGTCCTGTGTTCTTTCTGCTCCAAAGGTTGATTCTGTGAAAGCAGCAGTGAAAAGTACATGGTTTATTATAGAATTGTGCGTTAATGATGATGCTTTGTGGTGATTTTATTTTCTGGTGAATTGTTGTTAGAAAAATGGTGGGTAGACCTCAATTAACTTTCTTTGCTACAAATGCAGTAACTCTCTAGGTAGCTTCTGTGACTTCATGCTCATGTCTCAGAGTAAAATCCAAATTATATTTACAGATATGGAAAGGAAACTATTTATTCTGTATGAAAGTATGGCATATTGAGGTATGTCAGAAAAAATAATTTGGGGAATGTGGAAATGGCAAACATTTGAAATAAAGCTAGAAGGAACACAAGATAGTCTCTGACTTCTGCTGGGTGGGCATACTTTTTTAAGGCTTCTTCAGCTGATCTGCCGAGATGGAAACTAGGACCAAAGGTATGTGGCTCTGCAAGAACATTTTACTTTGTTGGTATTTTCTCTTATTCATCTCAGTACTGGTACAAAAAATGAGCGATTTGGTGATATTCCCATGACGGATAGTTAGAGCTCATCAGATGTGTTTCTCACACTCCATCTCTTCCCTGACAACCTGTGTTTTCCTATCCATTTCTATTGTTGGCTGCGTAGCCTCCAGCTCTGTGGGGCTTTCCTAATTCTTCATACTCCAGAGATTGTCATCAGTCTGACAATTCTTAGTTAGAGGATATTTCATTTATCCCGTATAGCAAAAATGCTGTACGCTCTGCAGGGACACTGCAGTGCCAGTTAGTCTGTGGAGTGGGAGCAGGGGTTGTGCAGAGCTCTGCAGGGAGGCTGCTGGGGAGCTGTGCCGGCAGGAGACCCGACGGGTCACCCCAGCATCCCATCCCGCAAGTGCAGGAGCTCTCCTGGGTGTCAGTACAAGAAATAGGAGGGCACGAGGCATGCATTTTTGGGGGAGCTGTATAGGCGAGAACCGTAATATGGATGTAGCTGTACTCTTCCCATCATCACAGTAATGTGCAAAATCCCTCCAGGGATGCATATTGGAGAAAGTGTATTGATGCATGCTAGGTTACATATTCATGAGTATCATACACTTGACTTTCTCGGAAAGTTGTTGAAAATGGAGCGAGGCAAGTATTAGTAATACCACTGATTTTTTTTTTTTTTTTTCTTCATTCTCCACCCCCAGCACTGGTAACTAAGCCTCTTAGAGGGGATGTGGTTTGGTGCTGGTGTTAGCAATGACTGTGTATGCAAGTCCATATACTTCCAGTATAGAATTTCTTGAACATACAGAATGGTGGGGTTTTCTTCTGGTAGACGATATAATCTTTTGAATTTGGGACTTCTTTAAAGCAAGCTCCTCATTCTGCAGTAATGCCTTGAATAGAGTGATTGTTCTTCATACTGTTCTTCATACTCGTTTCGATTCCAACTGTAAAATTGGTCTTTAAGTAGTGCTTTTCTCAGTGTGCTGAATTAACCATTAGTGCATAATGGAGGAAAATGGTTCTTGAAATACAGGGTTGGTTTTTTTGGGTGGGTTTTTTTGGTTTTGGTTTTTTTTTTATGTCCATTAAGCAAGAAAAGAAAGTGCAAAAGGCAATTTTTGTGCCTTGGGGATGGATCTTCAGTTCTGTTCAAGAAGATGGCTTTTGGTAGGTCCTAAGCCTATTGTCAAGAGACCCTGTTATTCTGGCTGTGCAAATGAAAGGCGATGTGCCTTTGAAATTCATGCTAGGACTCGAGTAAACTTTCATATAAATGTAACTGAGGCAAATTTGTCTATTTTGCTTTCAGCTTACTAAACAAATCCTTTGGTTGTTTGCAGAAAGCAGTAATTTTGCTTCCAGCATGTCTGTTTACTAAGAAATAATAAACACTTCTGGGTGGGTTTATCTTGCCATACAATTCTCCAGGTGCCAATTTTTTTCATATAATTGGGATGTTCTGATATCAGTACTTAATTTCTAAAATCTTTCTGTTTATGCATCCTGAAAAATAAATGCCTGTCTATGAGTTCTGCAACGGACAGGTTTAATCACCAGTGAAAAGTGGCAAGAAATGGCAAATCGTTGCTTGTTTTAACCAGACTCAGAAAGAGGGGCTGGGTGCATCAAGGACAGATTTTCCCTTTAAGTCATTAAATCTGTTGGTGCACAGAGATGAACGTACCCGTACCAGACCCCAAGGAGTGCCATTAGAAGGCAATGCAGAGCGGATGGTCTTCATACTGCAGAACAAATGGGAACAGCAGAGAATGACAGAGAGGAGAGAGGGTCTGTTTTCAGCTCTGTGCCTACAAGACTTTGGGGGGAAGGATGGATGGATAAATGCATAACCTCAAGCTAAAACACGGTTTTCCATTAATTCCTTCAACTGATCTTTAAAATACATTTCCAACCTACAAGATAAAATCCATTTCAGCTTTTTTAAAATTTTAAATAAATACTCTAAAGATTGAACGTCTCCTTAGAGACCCATGGAGAATAAAAATCAGCAGTTCATTTTCAAATAATGTGTTAGCTTCTAGTTTTAAAATTCTTACTGATTCTAATTGAACTATAGCTATTTTCCAGAGTACAAGTCAAAACAGAGCCATCAACTCCATGTATTGATATTAGAGAGAGGTTAAAATGGTAGAGTAGAAGATAGAGATTAGATAGAGAGCATGAACCTAGATTTCTGTCTTGAGGCTAAGAATTTTCAGAAATTCTTCCACTGTTAGAAAAAGCTGGGGGATTAAAAGGGTCCATACATACTGCATGAGAATTTATCCACTGGGATTAGCACATGTAACTTTGGACATCAGCCAGTATTGTGTATTTGGAATCAGCCTGTTACTGGTCTATGAGAAAAATGACTGCTCAACCCTGAAACAACATTTGTTGAATCTCGAAGCATGTTAAGTGAAGAAAGCAAAAAAAAAAAAAAATTCTTAGTCTAGTATTGATGAAATACTGCATTTTTATTCTGTTTTTTTTTTTCCCCTGAAACTTACAATAATGGTCCACAGCTGTGCTGTATACAAAATAGCATTTCTAGCAAAGAGGTGTGTTGGGCTGTGCTCAGAGACCACTGTAGTATGTTATCAGAGCCACCTTGATCATGCAGAACACTTCTACATAATAAGCATTTTAGCTCTGCTGTTTCCATTGTGATTTTGTTGGCATGTTCAGAAGACAATCTTAGAGGAAAACCCTTCCAACAAGCTGCAGTCCAGAAAGCGAATAAATAGCTTTCTCTCGTTACATGCTTGCTCTTTCAGTCTCCCTGTTGCCCTGCAGCTGGAGAAAGCTTGAAGGTTAGAATTAAAAAACAGGTGCATGTTGAGTGAATATGACTTGGGAAAATAGCAAATAGGATGTTCTCAGGGTCTTTCCTGACCCTAGACTGAAGCAAAATAAGCAATAAAACACAATTAAATCATGTATTGATTTGTGTATCAGAGAGGAGTTTTGTCTTGAGCTACAACCATGTCTTCGGACTCATTTCTCTTGTAATTCAACACAGGCTAAGAGACACAGATGTTTTTATAAAACTGTGGCATTCTGTTTTTAATGCAGTCATACCTTTAAGATGTTATTTGATTAAATGGCACTTTGACTTTTAATAATAATAATGCCATGAATAATTTAAAAACAGAGTATTTCTCATTTTTAGGGAATATGAAGGAGAGGTTATTCATATCCTAGGCTTTTTTTAAAACGGAGTGAATTACTGCGTGGATGACAGATTCCAGACAGCCCGGAAGGCTGAAGGTCTGTCTGTATTTATAGAACAAACGCATCCAGACAGAGGGGCTCGAGCTTCCCCACAAGGTCCCATCAGTGTCCGTAGGGGTGTTGTGGAGGAAAGCGAGTCAGTGTCTGATGTGTCTGCTGAGAGGCAGCGGGAGCCCCTCGCCATGCCAGGGTGCTCCGGTGCCTTTGAGATCAGGGTGCTTACCAAATGGGCTGAGCCCATCCTTTTAATTTCACAGATGACGAAAGAGATGAAACTGCAAATTTTCAGTTAGTCCTAATGCAAAGCAATATGGTGCTTAAACTATTTCCCTGTCCAATTAACCAGCTCTTAGATCATCCATCACCAAGTGCTTGCTTTTAATAGCAGCGGTAGTTGATCGGCTGCCAAACAACTTGGGAAGAAAATGAACTCCCTGAGCTGCAAGAACTATTTCTGGAGGTGAAACCTAATGCCAAACTTGGTGCCAATTCCAGTCATGAAATCAAAAGACTTCTGCTGGCCTCAGTGCATTTTGTGTCAGGCTATAGTATCTGGAGATGTTACAGCAAGGAATACCACCAGTGGATGATTCCTGGCCACGTTCCTGTGTGTGATTAGTACTGGTTGTGGCTGCACAACTGGAAACCCAGCCTGCAGTGGAACAGTGCTTGACTCTTCTGTGGATGGTAGTTAATGGCCAGTCTTACAGTCTTTGGCCTGGGGTAATGTAATGTAGCGTTGAGTCCACAGGGTCCTGACTCCTGCAGAAACACAGCTGTGCTGAAGCTGGATGTGATGTTGGAAATGCATCCACCTAATCTGTGCTCTCCAGAGCGAGGTAAGATTGTAAGAGAGCTGGACATAAAGTAACTCCTTTTTCTGCTGTTAAAGCTTTTGAAAAAATGTTATCTTATTGCGGAGAGATTTATACTGTATTGCTGAGAAAGAGGCAGTGCTAAGTTTAATCGTGTTTTCCCAGTTACACAGAAATTTAAACTGCATGATCTTTCCTTGCTGCAAGACTGTTGTGAAGCTGGTGTTGGTCTGGTGACTGTCTGAGTGACGGTCACCTTTTCTGAAGGCAGCAATGCATCACCGATGCAATTCAAGTAACCGCAACAGAAGATGAATTAACCCATTCAATATCAGAGCACTAATAACAATTTGGAGAAAGGTAGGGTGCTTGAATGAGGGCCTGGGGCTGGGAGGTAAAAGTCTTTTCATAATTAGAGGATCTAAAGGAATACAGTTTTCCTAACTTTAAGGTTGTTTTGTCCCATAGTGTCTTGCCATGCATGCTAGGGAGGAATACAAGGCAAGGTGTGGAGGATGATGGGCTTTCTATTGGCTGCAGATTAAATATTTCAAAGTTGACTGTTTGGCAACATGAATGCTTTCCTCTTGGTGTGTTTCTTATCCATAGCATATTTGTTTAGTGAAGCCTACACATCACCTTCTCTTGTTGAACTCGAGAGTTTGGGCAAATTCAGCCCAATCCATCTTCGGCATTAGAAGATGAATTTCCAGCTGATAAAGTTTTGCAGAATGAAACCATGCTTCCCTTGGCCTAAACCCAGCCAGTAACACTGCCAGGGGTGGTGGATGGCTATCCGTGAATGAAAGGCCCCCATGAAGAGCAGGCCGATGGACCAGGCTTTCCCGCAGCGCGACGTGCCCTGGGGCGACTGCCCAGCTGCCGCTTACAGCCTGCCCGGTCCTCTCCGGCGGCTCCGCGACCCACCATCGGTGCCAGGCCGGGCCAGCACATCTGTGCCATGCCGGCGGGGAAGGAGCGCGTCTCTGCCATGCCTCGCCGCGGCGCAGACCCCGGCCACCCAGACGCTGTATTTGGCCCTGCCGTTCCGTAATACGCACAGCCCTCTGCTTGGCAACACGAAAAGCGGAATATCAGTAATGAGTGTGTATTTTTTAGCCTGTATTTAGCCCTCTTTTGCTTTGAAGGACACCAGTGTAATGAGGCTTAATGTGTTTACCCTATGATGGGAGGGTTTGTTTTATAGTCTTTAAAATGAGACTCTTTGAGGTATGCTTTTAATCCATCATCACTCTACTCTGGGGAGAAAAATCTAACATGATTTTACCACCAGACTTCTTGCTATTTAGCATACTATTTTCTGCAGCTCAGAAACTAAAAGCTGAAGGTGGCAGACAGAGAGATTGAAGCATATGGTGTACCAAATAAAATACTATTTAAGGTTAGTCTGAAACAGATAGGACAGACAGTTGTCCTGGGATTCTAGCAATTCTCTGTATTGGCAATTCTATAAAAAACCTTCCCTTTTAGAGGAATGTAAAATAAAAGTTGATGACACAGGAATTTCTTTGTGCGTATTTTTATATATAATTTACACAGGCAAATGACTTTTATTGAATATAAAAACATGGATCGGTAGGATACTTGCATGTCTTACCCAGCGTTGGCCAAGAAGTGCTGGTGATCTCCACTAGTGCGGAAAAGGTATATTGATGTAACAGAAACACTTGAATTTAAAATATTTTTACTTCTTGAAAACTTTAGTCAGTCTACAATACTACATGAAATTCTATCCATACTTACACTTCTAATAATTCTTAACGAAACTTGATAATAGAAAATTTCTCCACTACATCATTGTTGAAAGTATTAAAAAAAGACGTTCCCTCTTACGTTACGATTTAAAAGTAACTCCTGTGTAGTCTAGTAGCTTGCTCCTTACTAAGTCATGTCAGGATATTTTTGCTGCAGGTGCTACTGGTTTGGGCTTCTGTGACCACTGCTTCAGTCTCTTACATTTCTTAAAAAATAAAGAAGTAATTATTAGTTAATAGTTAAATTGAGTAGTGTCATTGAGATAAGTAACATGCAAATCACATCATCTGTCTCTGAACGGAGCTGCAGTCTGTGTACTGATGCTGTTGCTACAAATGCCACATCCCCAAGTGTTTAGCTTACCATATGTGATGGTAAATTATTCCACTTGCACAACTGCAGGTGCCTGCAGGGAGTAACAACGATAGGATGAGCGGCTGCTCATACTGATAATACTGAAATTATGAAAAATATTAAATGCTTGTGATAAAATCTTGGTGCCTACTCTTGGAGATAAAAGCAGCTAGTATAATGATGAGGCTATTCTTTTTCTTCACAACCCATTTTTATTGTCAAAAAGGAAATGCAATAATAAAACTTAGATTCCACTCGTATTTATTTAGAAATGTTACATTGTTGTACTCTTCTAACATTTTCTGTCTGCTTATTCAAGAGCTCTTTTTCTCTGTGATCTGGAGTAACCTACTCTATATTTCTCAGCTTCATTAACTATGTTTCACTTAGGATCTTATCTAAAAAAATTACTCCCTTGTTTTATATTTCAGCTTCTTCCATGCTTTCTTTATATTAACTGTAACTTATTATCATCTAAAATATTTGCAGATTGCTTTGTGTGAAAGATGCCATTCAAAATAACCATATTCTTTCTAGCCTGTTTCATCTGCTCTTTTATGAGGATGATGCTGAAGTTAAATTCAAGGTCAGGTTGGATGGGGCTTTGGGCAACCTGATCTAGTGAAAAATGTCCCTGCCCGTGGCAGGGGTTTGGACTAGGTCATCTTTAAAAGTCCCTTCGAACCCCAGTGTTTCTGTGATTTGGTGATTTAATGGCTGGTTTGGGGTGTGTTTCCCTTCCAGCGGCATAGGAGCCCAGCTCCAGTAATACAGGCCATTTGCTCCTCTCTGCACCCAGATATTCACGCATCGTCTCCTTCTAGAACAACCGATTTTGCTTCATCTCATTGGCTTAACCCATTGCAAAAAAAGTCTGATCTCTGAATAGTCATAATTAACTGGAAACCTTATAATCTTCGATCAAGATCTCAATCTATTTTAATTTGCAGACGTATTTTTGATGCAGAAGTTCTTTTTTGCCCGCTTTTTGATTAAATGTACCTCTTTTCACTTTTTTGCTGGTCTGCTGTATATTGGAGGAAGATTAAGCCTCCAGTCTCCATCCTGACATTTAACCTTTACTTATCTCATGCTAATTCCATCAGCTTTAACAAAATTATCTTATTTTCCCCCATGCTGATAGGTAGTGGAGGCACTTCAAATTATTAAAAAAAAAAAAGAGGGGGGGGCAGGGAGAGAAAACTGATGACCTTCAATTAACTTTATTTGCTAAATTTTACATTGAAATGATTCATTTATGCCACAGGATTTCACTTGCTATAGATATGGAAATGGCCACTGTTAAATGTATTTCCACATCATCAAAGCGACTTGAATAGATAAAATAGAACTGAGATTCTAGGTGGGTCCCGAGGATATTAGAATGAAAGTATGTCTTGTATTTCCTGGTTCATTTTCTGTATGTGTAAATACATTGAGAGTTTTGTTATAAATATACAAGATTATTAATGGAAATGTTGCTGTTCAACCCAGCAGAGAAATGGTAAATGAGTGAATGTTGTGTATAAGGTTAGGGAGGGATGGAATAGCAATAAAGAGTAGAAAAATGGAACTGATGAGTTTTACCAATGGAATTGGTTGTTCTGCTAAGATGAGAAGAAAGCACCGGGGAATTCAGTGCAGGGCTTGTCCACCGGGCTGGTGTGCAGGATCGACTAGTAATATTGTGCACCATTAACTTGAACAAAGGAACAACTTTTGTAAAAACATTGCTTTTTGTTAATTAAGCTGCTTTGCACCCTAGGAATGGTGAATCGTTAGCTGCTTATATTCCCCGAAGGACACAGAGCTGTTTGTGATCTCTGGAGGTGCTGGAGATAAAGGGCTGTTTATTTTCCAGGCCTAGATTCATCCGATTGTTTCAAGTAAAAGTAAAAAGATGAAAAAATTGTGAACAGGCTCTGAAGTCAAATAGAAAAATGAAGCAGTTGTGTCTCTGTAGTATCCTTCTCTCATAATGAATAGGATTAAATTTACACAGACCCTTCTCTAGGCTTTCATTTTAATGGTGGCCAGATGCTCCAAGTGTTACAAGCTTTGTTATGACCAGCAGAGTCTAAAAACTTGCCATATGTATTGCTGGGTATTATGTACCTAGTTCTGATGATTGACTTTCAGCCATTTCTGTAGCTCATTTGCTTGTAGCTCAAGTCAGCCTTCAGCATGTTGTAGACAATGCAGAAAACTTCAGAGCAAAAACCATTATAGTTGTAAACATTTAAATGCGTAGTTTCACAGTTCGCTGATCTCAGGCAACCAGCTGCTTGTTTTCATCTGCCTTTTTCTTTTGTTCTGTATTTGCTCTGTATTGGGAGTGACTTCTGTATTGATTGCATCTGATGGGGTAGAATTTTTACTTTAAATTCTAACTAAAAATTTAAGATGACTTCACTATTTTTTAATGGGGTTCTTGTCAATTATACTGAGTTATTTATAGAACAGTTCAGACTAAAAAGAATTTCCTGTGGGGATTTTTAGTGTTTTCAGCAGATTTCCATTCTGCTGTTTCATTAAGCCACAGATCCAGTGGACAAACAAAAGGTTGTTGCTTCTTCTTTAGGAAGCCACATGTTTAACGAAGCCTCGCATTCATTTACTATGGCCTGTGTTACTGAGGCCCAAACTCAGTGAGTCGGTGAGTGAATACCAAGTTCCATATCTTCTTTTTCCTATAGGCCCTTTAATTGCTAAAAGTCAATTGGTTGGAGCATAATTCTCACTTGATCTGAAAACAGATGTCTGGAAGTCCAGGCCTCCTTCCCGAATAGCCTGATCATCCTGTAAGGTCGTGAGCTAAAGAGATGGTGATGAAATCTGTAATAAAAAATACCTAGGTTGTGCCACATCTTCCGTGCCTGCTCATCTCGGAGGCTGAATGTGGCGGAGTCTCCCCACGCTGCCCGCGGCCGTGCGAGCCGGCCCAGCACTCACTGGTGTCACACCCAGTATCCTGCAAGGCAGCTTGCTGGGCAAGAGCTGACCAGAGGCAGGCCCATGGCTAGTGGTTTAGTTTGAGGGTTACCTGAGCCCGTGCCCGCAATGCCAGGGACAGGTGACAGCCAGCGCTTGTGTTTGGGCATGGTATGGATGGTGTACGGGAGGTCTGGGCGCCCGCGTGCTGCCGCCTTGCGTGTGTATCGTCTGTTTGTGCACTGAGGCTAGTAATTGTTTTCTCCTTTGGCCAAAACCACCGGATTCGTCATGGATAGGACATACAAATCCTTAATATACGAGAAGGCTTATTTGTTTATGTTACTACAATAGTGCATGCTTTTTTGTCAATCCGCTAATGGTGCTGCGAAGGGCACACTTACAGCTAAAAGAAAGGAAATGGGGTTTCTCTAGTCACCTTTCAGTTAGGGGGTTTGGGGGGTTATGCAATGTTGGGGGCTGTGCAAGGCCGTATTCCTTTTATACATCTCTTCTTTCAGCCTCTTTTGAGCTCAATACCACTTATATGTAAAAGAGAGTGGCCAGCTGCCCACACAGCGGCAAGAGAGATGTGGAATTCAGGAGCACGTGCGAGGTTTTGTTGGGAGCTTGGCAGTTCTCCAGAACAGCGGGCATGAGTCTTTTCCCCCTTTATGTTTGTTGGTAACTAAAAGAGCTTTGGCAGGAAAAGCCAAGCAACAGTAGTTCCAAATCGCCAACTGGTTAACTGTTATTTTATTGATCAGATAAAAATTTCCAACAAGTATGCAAAAAAAAGCTTACAGAAAACAGGATGAAGACAAAAATCCAACTTATTTGCTGCTGCATCTGTGTAAAGCAATTGAATTTTAAGTGGAATTTCTCACTCTCTTAGCAAATATCTGCAGCATTCATTTTTTTATGAAAAGGAGATAAACACCAACCTGTTTCAGATGGAAAAAGGAAAGTTCAAAAGATGCTGCGCATATATGTGTATTGGAAACTGCAGCGTTCTGAGCAAAGTGAGTAACCTTGGCTTCAGGACAACGGAGCGGGCAAGGGAGAGGCAACGCCGAGGGCTGGTGCTGCAGCAGCGGGCTGGGGAGGAGGGCTGGAGCCTGGCAGCAAGTACGGAGAGAGGCAGCAGTGGGTTTGGCAGCCTGCCTGGATGGGCAAGAGATGGGGAGATAGTCCCGACAGCTGCTCAGAAAGTCAGCTCCCGCTCTTGCTAAAACTACGGCAATTAAACCACGCTCTGCAGCGTTGCCGTGAAGGCGCTCTGAGCGCTGAAGTTTTGCTGTTGAGGACTCCCATTCTGAATTGACTGTTTTGGTAATTAAAACCAGCTCCAACATGGATATATTTATGAGTTGATACCTCTGCATTAGCATTGCAGTCTGGAGCAGGAGCGTGCTTCTGGAATGAATCTCAGTCCTCGCTGCTGCTCCGGTGGGTTTGCAGGAGCGTCAGGAGCACGTGGACCAAGCTCCTTTCGGGTGGAGCTGAAGGAGATCTGTGCTCCAGGAGCACAGCTCGTGCTGTAACCACTTACAGCCATTCGTTCTGCAGGTCAAAGGTAGCACTAGTTTGAAGGAAAATCCCTTTGAAATGTGTGTGTTATGGATGGCAGGACCTCAGCACCAACCGTACGGCTCTACAAATCTCCTGGTCTGCACTGCTGGCTACTATAGACAAAAGCCAGTGATGTGCGTAGGTAAACTGACCATTTTTCTCTCCAGAGTGTCAAGGCTTTGCAAGGGCAGAGCCTGAAGGCAGATGCAGTATAAATGATCAGGAGCAGTTGAATTCAAAGCCAGCTCTGCCAGCATCGTTTGGGGCTGGGGCAGGGAGGGTTGTGCTGAGGCTGTGGCTCTGCCTCTCGTCTGCTCTCCCCCAGAAGGCTGCCTTGCAGGAGAGGAGCTGTGCTGGGATCTCATTGCATGCTGTTACGACTTTTATATTCAGCAGTAAACAGAAACAGAGCTTGATATTGAGCACCAAGGCAATGATCTTCAAAGAACTTTCTTGACTAACGTCCTATTTGTCTGTCAATATCCCTCTGCAACCTCCTCCTTTTTGCTGAGATTCCCAATTACTTGGGCTGTGCCTTGAAATCTTTTTCATAAATTATAGTCACACACAAAAACAAGTTAAGAAAAATATCCTCAGCATTCATTTGTTGTCACTGTAAACTAAGAACAGAGCAATGCAGCAATCGGACCAAATCAGAAAGTTCGTCTCTGTTTTGGATTCAAGTTAATCAAACCAGTACGAAGAACATAAATCTTCATAAGACTAGCGAAGATCCTCAGGAGGTGGCTGTCAATGTGATAGTAAACCGCAGCCAAGTAATGTTACCATGTGGCACAAAACTTATATAAAAATAGCTGATTGCTAGAACTTGTTTTCACCAATCCTTTCACATTTACTATCATCAAGATTAAAAATAAACTTGAATATTTTATGACTGATATCATCGCTGTAAACAAGACGAGTTGTTATCTTTCTATTTTGGAAAAAGGACATAAGGTAGTAGCTGTTTTCTGGAATCCTCTCTTGATACAGGAGTGCTACTTCAATATTTTTCAATATGAAATGCATTTAGGTGTGAGTATAGACTGCTATACATTGTGCAGGCCTCCTTTATTTTTATATTTAAATATTTCGAAAATAAATTTAATTTGGAAGTGGTGAGTCTATTTAATCAATACTCTTTCAGGTAGCTGAAGTTGTATGTGTGTAAAATGTGTAATTTTAAGTTCTTCACTCAAATTTACACTGTTTATTTTTTCCCCACTAAGTAAATCTACAAATAATATTGCTTTCTATTATCAAGTTTTTAAAAAGCTCAAAGCCCATAGTAATTGGTTGAAAGGTAGCAGGAAATTAATTAGGCTGCCAAAGACCACTTTCCCCCCGTCATTTGTATTGCTCATATGAACAACTGAGGATCATGTGCCTTCATTTCATAATGCTCTTTCATGTATGTTACTGAATTCATACGTTTCTTGGCTGCAGAACTCTGTGCAGAATAATAATATGATAAGGATATGCAAATAGAGTGATGAAAGCAAACATGAAGTAAATTATAGCATCATGGTGCAAGGTCATGTCTCTGAGGTATAAGATAATGTGGAAAGATCTGAAATACAAAAGAATTTGCAGGCTGAAGGAGAGGGAAAGCATCAGCCCATGCTAATGTACAGACTTACAGCATAGGAACAAAAAGCTGGTGTGGATGTATTTGTAATCTGAAGATGAAAGGAGATGGGACACATGCTCACCTGGGGAGATGGAAGGTGGGCAAAAAAATACCCTGTATTCTCTGGAGCAGAGCTCACAGGACCCCAGCTGGCTCTTCTGTAGTCCTTGCGGACAGTATACCCAAGCTGAGTCTTTAAGAGTGATTTAAGGACAGTGATATGGGTCTGCAGACGGTGATGGAAAGCAGCATGAGAGAGAGAGCACAAAGGTGCCTCTGGTAAAGGAAGTGAAAGTGTTTCTTTTCTGCAGGAGTTTTGAGATTTGGTTTTCCCCCTTATTCTGGGTTCTGGCATCTCTTCAAAACCAAAGCACAAGTCTTATACGGTTCTATAGTATTAAGTATTTGAGATAAGGGTGGCTTGACATCTGGCAGGCTTCCCGCTCAGCCTATCTGAATGATAGTTCTTGGGCATATCATTATAGCTACCTTTTAATGATTTTCGTGAAGATGTAGGCTTAATTTATCTCATACTGGGCTTTTCTGAACTATTACTCTTCATGCAACTTCTATAAATTACTAATGATATTTTCTTTAGCACAGGAATTTCAATGAACTAATAATTCAAAACAATGTGACTAGGAATAAGGTTTTTTGCAAAATATGTATTCTGCAGGGCTAAAAGAAATACCATGTCTCAGTTTGATTGGCTCCATAGAACCGATGAATAGTCAGAATTTTTTATTAATTTGGATGTTAAATGTTGCAGGAATCTGACAAAGAAGTGAAGCTGTACATCATCATAATCAAAATATGGGTGTATGTATTGGGTTTCCGAGAGATTTTGCTAAAAATGCGGCTAGGCTGTATCTTCAAAACAAACAAGTGAAATCTTAGATGCCTGAGCATTTAGATATTATTTTTCCCTTTCCCATACTGTAGGCTGTAAAGTACGTGTTGTTGCAGCTGTTCCTGTAGGTTATGAACTGTAAAACCTTTGTTTTCCCTGCACAACAAGCGAGACGTGAGAAGATTTCCCTCTTGTTGCAGGTTAATGAAAGCATCAAGCTTCAAGCTGCAACCCAAATGCACACGTGTGCTTCACGTTTGTGAGCCCTCCGGGCCGTGGCCCGTCCAGGTGGGAAGGGCAGTGGCCATCGACTGCCTCCGGAAAACCCGCACCCGTGTGCTCGGCTGCGTTCGGCACAGCGTGCCGGGGGTCTGAAGCAGAGACTGCGTCCTGGGGGCTTTGGGATGATGCGGTGAGCCGTGCAGTGGCTCATTGCAGAGGGTTCAGGGAGTAAAAATAAGCAAAAGCCTGAAACTTGTTGAGGATAAAGAAATTGGGGTGGGCTCTGCCTGCTCCGTGTGTCACTGAGGACAGGGGCCGTCCGGCCCCACGTGTGAGCTGGGACCGCACGTGCCAGGCTGGGAGCAGCTCCCCAGCCCCAGCTTCGGTGTAAGGTTTGGATTCATGCTGGGCAGAACTTCTGCTGTTAACAGCTGCAGTGATTGCCCTCCTTTCCCCTTGTGTTCATCTGTTTTTTATTGTTTCCCGTCTTGGCTATGACTTGGGGAAAAATTTTTGGCAGGTCAGATGAGAGCCCTGTCGTGGCTCCCGCAAGGGCACGGCTCAGGCTGCCCCCGATAACAGCTCAGTGCCACGTATTAGGGTCCCACCTCAAAGCGGCCAAAGCTTGTCAGGAGAGGCTTCGGAATACTCATGCTTGAACAGTGGTTTAGTTGTGTCAAGGTCTTTTATTGTTTTTCCAGCTCTTGATATAATCCTGTAGTGGATTAAGCCCTTTCAGGAGTGGTATGTAATATTTAGTATTTATGAATATTTCTAAGAGCCCCCAGTTCCAAAGGGCTGGTTTTCTTAGGCAGATGATCTTCTGCTGGGATAGGTCTGGATAATTTCTGCAGTGTGATTGCTGACTTTAAAACATCTGGAAAAAATTGAGGCCAACATATGCTGGGATTTGCACTTTTTTCCTGCTTAGATTATTGCTTCAGTAGACTAAGAAAATAATATCTATAAATCCTTTTCTTTCATGAAAAGCAATGTACAATAACTCTGGTACAGATGGGGGATGAAGGAGGAGGTGAAATACTGAAGTCCTGATCGATTTTGTCGTATTTATCTTTTTTTTAAAAACAATTTAACAAAAATCCCATTTTTCCAGGATTAATCGTCACTCGTCTTCAAACGGGGCTTGAAAGGGAGATAATCCTGTTCTAGTCCCAAGACAATAATACTGTGGACCCTAAAATGGAAAATGTAATGGGACTCTCAAAAATATACTCTTACTGATTGACTTGCATGAACAAGACATGCTTGCTTAGTCTGAAAAAGAATTTGTCTTGTCACTGAAAGTTTGTTTTCTTTGTGGTAGGTCATGCTTCTGGTAAGTTTTTATTAGAGAGATTACATTACTTTAGGCGAAAGTATCTGAGTGACTTGCCAGCACCTTTCCAGTGACTTCTGAAACTTGGGATCTTGAATTGGCTTTGAAAAAGGAATCTGAACAATTACTTAGATAGCGAAAAACTTCCTTTAGAAAATGTTGGCAAATAACTATTCTTATCCTCTCCTTTGTTCCTGTAGCTTTTTATGAAATAAAACGCTGAAATGGAAATTACACCTCTAGTCTTAACTAAGGCTTCACTGCCTCAGCTGTGGCGTTTCTCTGCTCACTCAAATCTTGTCTGAGCTTACAGAGTTTTTCCGGCATGTTTGTACAGAGGGACCTGGTCAGACTCACTAAATGCAAAATAACCTTTAGAGGCAACCTTTATCAGGCATCCAAAAACTATACAATTACTCAGTTGGAGGCTAAATTTTCCAAATGATTGCAGTCCATGCTAGTCAGTTTTATTCACAATTACTGCCAAAAAAAATCTATTTATAGGACGGTTGCTCCCAATCAAGGAAGAGATGAAACGTCAGAGAATGTAAAGAGTGGAGGAGAACAGTTGAGATACACCGATAATTAATGCCTGAAGGGAAGCAATTCACTTTGCATGGTATTCTCATTCAGTCAACTGCATTTCAACAAATTTAACGAATGTGTGTACTATATACTGATTGCAACTACAAAGCAGAAGCAAATGTCATTTTGCGGTTACTTCTTTTTTTAAAGCAAGATCGTACAAAGATTGTCCCACATAAGTTCAGGCTGTTACTACAATATATGTCTTGTGAAAATACCATGAAAGGTTTGGTATCATATAGACTGCTCAACTAGTTAGCATAAGCTTTAAGGTATTATTAACTCTAAAAAAGAGAATATAACACTAGGTTTGTATAGATAAAAGCACACAAAATAAGGAAATGCGTTTGCTTATACACCAAAAGCACTTGGCGATGCTGAACACTCTGTATTTTATATTATGCACAACTTACGATGTAAGCCACAATATACTGAGACATATTTAATTGGAGAAAAATGGAAAAATAGTACTGGTGATGGCATCTCTGTGTTTATGCTTTCTGCCCTTCTGTGGTTTTGTCTTAGCAGCAGTAAGTTTCCTGACTCTGTTTGCTTATTTATAAGAAATGGGGAAGGTCTGTGCCATTTGTTCGCGCTTCTCTTATCCCAGTTAGATTCACTCTCTTTTATTTGAAGCTAATTAGTAATCCGAATTCCTTGAAGTCCGGAGATGGTTTTGCAGAACCTCGGTTTGCAGGATACCACCTCATCTGTTCATATTGTCCTGAAAACATTTTTCCCATACCAACCGCCACCCCCAAGATTAACTAAAAATATATATTTGAGCTAAGCAAGTGCTATTTCCCATTTATATTCAATACAAAGTTTCATTTAGATGTTCAAACATGATTCAGGGGAGATTGAAAATGTGTCAGCTTGACTGCAGAGAGCAGCAGGGTTTTATTGTATTGTCCCAAGAGCAGCTCAGTGAAAGAGCTGTCAGTTGCACCCTGTTTTGCTTGCTGGTTTTCTTTCTCTGCATTAAAAGAAAAACCCCTAGCCCCCCCAAACCATAGTCATTCTTGTCTCCAGAAGCAAATTGTTCCCGTGTCTGCTGCAGTAGATGCATTCCATTAAGCCCTTACGCTTTCTCCTGCCAGCTGCCATCAGGGAGGGCTGCGGAGAGTCGCCAGTCCTGCTCGTAAAAAAATGTTAGTCCTCCCATCTGTCCTGCCCGGATGAATACAGGGTGGGACTTTCATAACCCATCGAAAAGACGGGAGAATTTTTTTCAGCACTTACCAATGGCCTGTGATACCTTGGGCTCCCGAAACCAGGGCTGGGCGCAGCCGTGGCAGCCGGGGGACCGCTGCGGCCGTCTCCCACGCAGAGTGGCTGCTGGGGCAGCCGTGGGGTGCCGGGGCTGCGGTGCGCTTACTGGCGCATCGGTGTGTCCGTGGACATCACGCGAGCTTCGTGTGAACAACAGTAGGTAAAGGCGTTAGATAACACAGGGAGAAAGTACGTGTTTCTCTCTTATTCAAACTTCCCTGGCGGGCGGGCAGTCTGCGGGCCGGCGCTCCGGCAGCTCTCTTCTTGGGAGGCTGCAGGCCCCCTCCGGCAGCGGTCTCTGGACGGCTGCAGCTTTACCCGCGGTTCGCCTTTGGCTCAGCGTCACTGTATATGGCCTAAATCAGGCCTGGGTCTTCGCAGGATTGAGGCCGTGACGGTGAGGGCCTCCGAACTACCTCAGCTTGGTGGGAGCGAAGAGGCAGTCGTACCCTGCGGACCAGGGGTGCAGGGACCTGCTGGCAACCGGGGCATCTGCCCCCCTCCCTGCCTGCGCAGCCCTCCCCCTCCGCGGGGGGACCCGCTGCTCGCAGCGCCCCGGCACCGCGTCCTGCGGCTCTGTGGATTCACGTCTTCTGTCACAAAATAAACTTTACGTTTGTGCGTTAAGTTGCAGTTATACCTGGGGAGACCTGAAGCTGTAATGCTTAACGTGGGGTGTTTGTGTCCTGTATTGTACCTTCATTTTTTATGGAAGAGATGAAAGCTTTTATCTCAACTTCTGTGGAGCAGTAATAATAACCTGCTGTAAGCCTGGCTGACCCGAATGCCACTGTTAGCTCAGGACAACGAGATAAAGGGTATAAATCCACCCCCCTGAGTTTTTACAGCAGGTGTTGTTTTGGTTTCCTCCCTAACTTTCCTCCTCCTGCGTGTTGGCATACATGCAGCAACTGTGTCTTTCTAATTAATGCCTAACATCTTTTATTTTTTTATCTAATTGATACAGTTTTGATGACTGTGGAGGCTTATGGAAATTCTTATTTACTTTAAAACAACGTCCTTTCAGAGCAAGGCAATGTGACCTCTGGTGCGGGTATGTCACCTTAAAATTCTGCGTGTTCCTAATCACAGAATTGCTAAGTGTCTGGGTGGTTGTAGTAAATGCAAGTGGTTTTGTTCATGCTGTAACCAGTTCCCCAAAATAGTTCTGCCGGTTTGTGTGGTACCATGTCAGACAAACAGCAATTCAAATAATTTTTTACAATGTTAGGATGCAATCACCTGTGATATAAAAACAAACAACGAAAAAGTCAAGAGCATTCAATAGCACTTTGTAATGACTTGGCTAAAACCAACAGAAGGACAAGAACTTCTTATTTCATTATGAAGCCTTTATTATCCTTTTTTTGAAATTCCTGTAGTGTGTACTCATAAGCTGTGGGTTTTATAGGTCAGCATGGCTTGTCCCTCAGCTGCATAAGGATAATTAATTGCTATCTGAAACACAAAGTCTGTTCTTTCAACACTGTGAAGTACAATGACTGTGTAAAGTTCCTGCAAATGCCGATTAGTGCTGTTGGCACTCAGACGGTGTTAGAGTTGGCGTTCCCTGCTTTTCTCACTCCATGATTTCTTTACATCCTATTTGCTTATGGTGCCTATTGTACGGGCCTCCTCAGTTGGTTAGACTTTACACCCGGGAACACAGAAATGCAGTGGATCACTGTGCTGTCCTTTCACCTGTGTACACTAGGGTTTACATTTTCTCACTCACAGCTAAATGTAAATTTTATTATCCATCGAGTATATCTACCTTAAATCCCATAGACGGGCATGAGGTGCCAGCGGGCAGCAGCTTCTGCCTTACTGGAGCTCAGCTGTGCAACTGGAGTGTCAGTACGTGGCATTGCCCACGCAGCTCTCGCCAGCACCGTGGGAGAAAGCATAAAGAAAATCAGGGTGGTTTATCATTAAAAAGCAAGAAGTGTTTTGTTGAATTGTTCCTGACAGGGTGGCTGTTCTGGTGCGTTGATGGTTCTAATGACAGCAGATACTTTTTCACTGACACTCTTCCCAGGAGGAGATGCCAGGGGATAGATAATTGGACATACTGGAACCACTTAGAAACTTTTATATCGTTTTATATTTATTGAAAAGATAATGACTGTTTCTGTCTTGAAGTGACCTAAAAACGGTAGAAAGGCAATATGCAAAAGCACGTAAAAGTTGGGTCCTGTCCGCCTCCTGTGTGAGCTGACAGATGTTTGTCAGAGGTTTTAGTATAAATTTAGTATAAACTTAAATGTACTCCTGGTTGCATACTAATTTTGTGTATTAATGCCTGTGCCAGCCCAGATTGCATGCAGAATGAAAGCTTATTCTTTATAATCTGAACAGGAGCATTGCATTTCACCAAAAATGGAATTTTAAAAAAATACATTTAAAAGAAAGTTGAGATCTGGAATGGCTCAAGAACGAACCGGAGCCTCGGTCACTGGCAAGACCCACTGTCCCTGGGCACGTGGATCTCTTGTACAGGACAGTATTGAATTTCCTGACTGTCACTGGACTTCACTGAACATTCAGTCACTCCCTTTCCCCAGCTGTGTTAATTTTAGACTTGTCTTCTTTCTGGTTGTAGTTATTGAATTAAGAGTTTTTTGCTATCTGGCACATTTTTAATTCACTTTCTTGTAGTGGTAATGTTTTTAGCAGCCAAAAGCAGAATGATTTTTCTTTTGTCAATGAGAAGTGAAAGGTAAGAAGAAGAACGTGCTGCAGAAGGTGGGGATGCTGTGGAAGTGAGATCTGAGTGGATCTGCTCCAACACGTTTGGTACAACTATTTGCTTTGCTTTGTCTGCAGATGTGTGGACAAATGCCATTTCAGGCAGCGACTGGTTTGCTGACATTAACCTAGCCTCTAGTGAATATTTTTTCTGTATCTCTAAAATGACATTTTCTTGGAAATGGCAAGGGCTGATTTGTGCATGGCTGTGGCTGAGATAGCGGACAACTTTGCAAATCAAAATTCAGGCTCATTAGGCATAGGGTGCCCTTGAATTTTGCCTGTTCTTTTGGTAGCCAGTCACCGTAGTGCTTGTGCCTGATGGCAGGTTGCGTTATTGTCTGACTTTTATAAATGCAAGAAATCCACCAGATTGCAAATCTGTCTGTGAAATTTTCCTTGAAGATCCATCACGATCAAAATGTACTGGCTTTGTACCTCAGTCAGTTGAAAAATCTTACCGTCAGGGTGTGTGTATAAATCCCAATTTAGGCTTTGCTTCCAGAACTGTGCAGCTCTGCCAATTCCTTTGTGTAAATGTGGGATTCCTAATACTGGTGTCCAGCAGGAATTTTTGCACGTTTTTTCATTTATCTCTAGGGGTTTTTTTACTTATATCTTTATGGGGATGAAAGTATTTTACATTTATGGTGTAGTTAAATCTCTTGTAAGCGGTATAATGAAACTTTATAACTCCCTTCAGCTGGGGGGCTTACCGGTCATTTGTCTCCAGGAGATGTTAATTGCTGATGTGGTTTTCAGTTAAGTATGATGCTGTCTATTATGTGTCTCAGTTCCAGTGTAGGCTCATTTTTGTTCCCTATTTTCCTGTGTAATTGTAATGGATTTTTTTTCATAAAAAGTCATTTTGTACCTAGGGCACTGAAGCTTAATGGTATTTATACTTTCTAGCTCTTTTTTTAAAATGCCAACTCAATATATAATGTTTAGTTCTAGTTCTTTTTGTGATTTTTTAGACGTTACTTAATAGAAAACCTCATAAAAATATTGCACAGAAAGCTTGTATAGAAGCAGCAATATGTTTTTGAATTTCTGTGTGTGTGATAATGTATATACACACACATATATATATGTATATGAAGAGTTGTTTGTCTTCTCAGATCATGGATTTACTTAAACGTTGATCATTAAACATTTGAAGATACCATTACATCTGCTTTTCTCCTGGTACATGTGTCTCCTTTGGTGACTGCTTCGTCTTTGCCCAAGCTATTTATTAAATTAGACTTTAGTGATTTATATTATGATTATATATTCTGCAGCACTATATTCTATGTGTAGTATAAGTATATAGTGCTATATATAGTGTGTGTATATAGTGCTAAGCTATATATTATATATAAAAAATACACACGATATACCATCTATATTACTATATTCTGCAGTGTGTATACCATAAACTTTAGTAATGTCCTGTCACTCTGCACACATATACAAATAATAGTGCACTGAGTAGGAAATCTGCCTGAGCCTTTTCAAAACCTCATAGCTCTGAGACTGCGGATGATATCGATCACATGAAATAAAATGAGGTAATGGACTGAAGACGACGACCGGGAGTGTATCACAGGGTGTAGAGACCTTCCTTCTGCATAGATTTAGCTGAAAGTGGAGACCTTTGTAGCTGATAAAAAAAGGCTGTGACAAAGGTAGGTCTCTTTCCTCTGGAGAGACATTTAAAAGGAAAGAAATTTTATGGAAGATGTGTGGATAATGTCAGTGGATGTCTTTACAAAATGTTATGGAGCCCCCGTAAATAGTTCTGTCAGAGCTTCACAGAAAAATGTGGCGCTCAGCATTTCTAAAACACTTTATAGGAACAAATGACTTTGCTATGGCAGAATTGGCTCGTGATCCATCCAGCATCCTGTCTTTCATGGTGGTCAGTCCTGAAGCAGCAACTGCTTCGGTAACGTATGGGTTTGGGCAGCTGTTTAGAGGTCAGGGAGCTACACAAGCCGTTGGGAGTGACCGGTGGCAGTAAGTCAGGCTCCCCCTGCTTCTCTGATGTCCTTATTATTTCTTCCTCCTCCTCCATATTTGTATGCTTTAATATACAGAAGGGATATTGTTAGAAATTAATTCAACAAATTTTTTGTAATTATTTTGTTAATAATTTTTTTTGTAACTTTGAATTCAACTTTGTCTTGGGATGTTGCTTTCCAGTTTTGTTTCTGTCTTGTTTGACTGTGCCATTATTTCCTTCTTCAGCCCTATCTAAAAGGGGAGTGAGCTCCTCAGGGCATGGACCACGCCACGCTTAGCATATGGCAAATACAGGGCTGTGTCTCATCACTTAAGTTTCAGTCATTATATGAATAAAAAAGACAGATGAATAAGTCTACAAATGTGAAGGAATGAATGCTTATTAATTTCTGTATACCAGCTGGTGGCTAGTGCTGTCATTCTCATTTCTGCAAGTGCTGTTTAATAAGCAAACATGCTAACTTTCTCCATTTTTCTGTTCCATTCTGTCATAGTGTAAGTGGCACATACAAGAGAGGAGAGGAAGAAAAATATGCAAAGTCAAACCAGTATTATTGTACTGAGAGCACTTTTCCTTCTACCTCACGACAGGAATACGTATATGTGATTTATTGCTATTTTGCATGGAAGAACACCATCTTTCTGTGTAGAATTGCAATTAAAGCAGAAAGAATCTCATCAGTCATCCAGCCATGTCCATGACATGTACAACTTGCAAGTCAAACACTGAAATCTTTGTTTAAGCAAAATTGTCCTTTGTCACAGTGCAAATTGTGTATGAGTAAGGAGTTAATTGCACAGTTGCTAATTTTAATGAGGTGCCATATTAGGGTAGAAGCTGTCACAGTAGGACTGGCATCAGCATGATTTTACAATTTGATGGGTGTTTGTTTAATTCGTAGCAAACATGTTGGTATTCTGCACATACGGGTGTGCGGTCCACTCCACCATGAGTTTGTTACAGTGAATTTATATTAATAAAAGTCTGAACAGTGGAAAAACTTAGGAAAATTGAAATTACAAATGAGATTTGTTACTCATGGACATTAAAAATCCACATGACAGGAGCTGCTTCACCAAGGACACCAGCATTCATCCATCACGTACTTTCTCATTCAGGTTTTATGTCTTTCAAAAGTTTCTTCAAGCCTTGCTTAGTTGCACTTATTTGAAGCTAATACAGGAAGAAGTGGCTGAAATTCATGCCTGCTGCTGTGTGGGAAGACAGACGGAAAGGTCCAAGCCCTTCTGGCCCTATCTTCCATCAGTGTATCTATTAATCTATTCTTCAGTTTGCTGTTAACGTCCAGAATAAATGATACCTCTTCCTCCCTTATGTTCTTACTCTTAGTACCGAAGTATACTTAGCACAACCCCACTTGAATGTCTTTGGCCTGAATACTTTCTTTTTCCTTAGCCTGCCTTTCTAATTGTATTCTCTACTCCTTTGCTTGTTCTGATTTCTTTACAAGGAAGAGGTTCAAATTGGCTGACATATTTTTTGCTTGGGGGATCAAAACTGCGGAGGACTCCAGGTACATATGCAGGGATAGATATGGGTTGCTGAAATTTAACATCCTCCTGAGCGCTCATGCTGGCTTTTTTCTATTCATTGTCACCCGCAGTTGTTTTTCTGCTTTTGTCTCTGAAGTTCCTTGTATCAAATGCACAGCATTTTGTAGCAGACTCTCCCAGGCACTCTAGTATTTTCAAGATATATCAGGGTGTCTGGGAAGTATACCATATAGAACATTATGTTTTGTTTTATATTAAAAAATACTGATATATGAGTAGGACTTGAAAAGCTTTTAGATGTCTTAATTCTGTTGGCTATGAATGCAAGGGGACAGGAATTAGGCCAGTGGTTTGTTCTTGAGTCCACTCTTGTGAGACACCCCATAATCCTCATGTGTAATAAATTCCAGGATCACAGGATCAGTAAATGCAGTTTTGATAACTCCTGAGCTTTTTGTTGTTTCATTTGTCTTCATAGCCCTTACTGTGACATGCCAAGCCACTGATGCAAGTGCTTCATTACGTACCTTCGTCACAGAAATGTGTCTCCTCCCCTTGTATTCTGTATAGGCAGGTGTGTATAAGCAAGTGTCCAGACTCGAGCCAGTATCCATCCTTAATTTTCCTTTTGACCCCACCTCTAATACATGTGGCATGTACTTTATCTTTGAAGAATTATGCTGTTTAGAGATGTAGTTTCTGCTCATTCAGAATTTAGCTACAGGAAACACTGTTGTCTCATCAATAGTCAGATTATTCTTGAATGGTGAATGGTTCAGGCTGAAATACCCTCCTGTTTATATATTCATTGGTAGATAAACAAGGAGATTGTTTTCGTTGTGTATTGACCAATTTGGGTAGCATTACGAAACCCCGGGGTCAGTATTAATTGGTTTTGCTGTAGAGCATGTCACGTTGTATAAACCTTGCCATGAAGAGACAATGTTTTCTCCCAAAACTCTGTCTGCGTAGAGGCGGCAAGTCCTCCGTAGAGAACAACTGAAATCAGCTTTGTCTTTTTGTTTGTGTGCCAACTGCTTATCTGGAGAGATTAAAGAAAAGAAAGAGGTGAGCACTGGGGAAGCAAAACCGTTGGAGAACACAATCTGACTAATTTAACAAAAAGTTCAAGATGTGATTCGATTGCAGTATATGACTGTCTGCGTAGGAGAGAGTATTGGATACTAAAGGGCTCTTTAGGGGAGAAAAGTATAAATTGGTATATAGAGTGGCTGGAGTTAAAGCCACTATAATTGAACCAAGGCACAAGTTTTAATGGTGGGATGATTAATAACGGAAACAAATTACTAAAGAATTGGGAAATTCTCCATTTCTTGGTAGCTTCTGGATACTTTCAACGACATGGTTCAAACAAAAACGAGTTAGAGCTATTGGCACAGGGGAGAGGAGTAGAAGGTTAAGTGTGGTGCTAGCGTATGTCAGGTTAGCGGGCCTCCTCCCAAATGACAGGCTCTTCGTTCAGCAAGCGTTGCCCAAACAGCCAAGTGTGTCTTGCCCGGCATCCTCGCAGCCTGGGCCGGGGGCTGTGGGTCACTGCCGAAGGCACCTGCAGAGAGGGAGGGAAGAAGACCCTGAAGTGCTTGTCACGCACCCTGGCGTTCATACTTGAGGTATAAGATGGAAGAAAAGGGCACACCAGAGCCTGCTTTGGGATTTCAAGCACAAGGGAGCAGTGATGCAATCGCTTTACATCCACAGGGACAGGGATAAAGCCCATTGTCCAAGATGCTTAAACAAAAGCATTGTCGATTTTCCATGTCACTGTGTTATTGACTCTTTCCTATATGGAGTCAATAGAAATTGTCACTAATTTTTCATAGGAACATGCAACTTTGCTCCCTAATAGCAGCTTGACTCCTCTCTTTTCATCCATACTGAGCCTATTTGCGTTGCATGCTTGGAAGACACTATTTCTACTAAATGGAGAGGTAGTCGTCGGTATGAGACAGCCGTGGTTCTTCACCAGCAGAACTTTAGATCATTAATAATACAAGCTCATGCCCCCCATCTATCAATCAGTTAGCTTTTCAAATAAAATAGCAAGAAATCTGATTAGCTCAATGTAGTTGAAGTAAATCAGGGACACGTATGCACTTGCTGAAGATTGAGAGGCTGGAGGTTTTCCAGACTTCATCTTCTGGATGAATTGTTGAGGATTTATTTGCCCTTTTATTTCTTGACAGCTATTGCTTTCATTCATGGCAGAGGTTAGAACAATCGCACAGAACTATTTGAAAAATATTAAGATTAATGATTGTATGTGTAAACTATTTTTCCCCCCTCAGAACGTTAAGGGATAAGAAAATGAAGAAGCTCTTTTCTTTGAGGAAGTGAGACCTCAGAGGTCTTGCCTGTCTCTTTTCAAAAGAAGAATGGAGATCGTTTCCAAAAGAACTGAGCATCTGAATCAACTTGTGCTGTGAGAATTGTAAATGATCGTGTTTTAGGAGCATCAGAAGGACAAGAAGCTCACATGCTTGCCTCTGGGGTCATGGAAAAGTACGTGCAGCAGAAGAAAGTAAAGAAACACTTTGGCTTAAAGGTGTTGGAGAATATTAGGGCTCTTTAGATGAGGAGACCTGAAATAACATTAACTCTTTAATATCATTTATTCAGTGGTCCCTGCCACCGAATGCTGGTAGTTTCTGTGCAGACTTCACTATATAGATAAGAAAACTTGATATTAAATACTAGACTAGTCCCGTTTTGCATATGATTTGAATCATTAAATAGCTTCTTGATGATTTGCTGTAGGCAAAATAGTCAAAGTATGTATTTTATCTGTGATGATTATTTGACTTGTGCTGTTAGGCTTGTGTTTGCTTACTGGATAAATGTGAACATAGAATCCGGTGAAAGATTTGTGAAGCTGCTCTGTTTTCAGTGTGTCAGAGGAGAAAAGGGCTCCTTGCCTTTATTGACATACGGTCATGTTCTTTATGCTGGGATAACTAGAATGTTTGTCTTGCTGCGGATCTTTAGTAGAGGCAAGGTACCAGTCATTTTTACCACAACAGAAAGAGGAAGGACAGAGCTGTGCCTTTAGCTTGATGCTCACCAATGCCAAGCTTACTTTGAAATAGAATTACGTGCTCTCTTTTACAGGGAATCAGAGTCAACATGCAGTAGCTGTCCAGTAGTCAAAACATATTTTGATCAAACACAGGGAATGGGGCAATGGGCGGTATTAGGGAATGATATAAAAAATTTGTTCACACAGCCTTTGTCTGAGACTTATATTCAGAATGCTGTGATAGAATTTCTTTGCTCAGAGTATGAATTTTTATTGTAATTACATTAACAAAATAGACTAGTGGCATGAATAAGTTATGGATAATGTTTTCATTTAGCTTTTTGTTTCTACTTGATAGCCAGAGATCAGCTTAGATCTTGACAGAGCAAAAAACAGGCAGCGGTTCATCCCAGGAAAAATAATAATGTTTTGTTAAAATTTTCAAAAGGGGAGAAAGAAACAAGAGAGGAGAACAGGAAAGGACTAGAAAGAAATAATGTGCACTTGTACATGGTTTGTAATGTCTTTTTTTTTGGTACATTTTCTGCTGCTTTTTTCCTAGTCTCTGTCTATCAAGGCACTCTCCTATATAAATTCTCAAAGACGATTCAGGAAGGCTGTGGAAATGAACTATTACCTATAGAAGTAGTACAGTCCTTACTGACTTCAAGAAGATAAGGATCTGAGACCTTTTGTAAGTTCAGCTCATCTAATTACGTGAAGGAGAATGAATCACTGGTGAAAGCAAACTAACTGAAAATTCTTTTGAGATGGGATTTTCAAATTGTTCCACAGGAAATTAGGTGTCCAGACTCCATTAAAATATAACTGAAGCTGGAGCATAACTCTCCCAGTCTTTTCTGATAAACTTAGTTCAGAAGAAGTTCATTGTGGTTAATAACCTTGGACGTTCATAGTTCCACTATCAGCTTTAGCCTTGACATGAAAGAACTTGGAAGCCACGGAAACCACTTCTCTAACATTAGTCCCATGTGATGTGTGACAGCAAAGCTTCACAGTAGGGGAGGATGGGGAGCGGTACAATAACTGCTAACGACATCATTTTCCACAAAACCAATTTTAATCTGCTGTTTAGGGACTTGCAAATAGCCTTAAATAGCTCTTGCCGTTGAAGAAGCTCATTGGAAGTGCTGTTCAGCATCGCACTTAAACATCTGCACCTTCATTTAATTGTTCTCCAAGATATGTTTAGGTCAGTCTTGAAAAGTTGCTGTGTCTAATGTTTCTGCTCCCGCCTTCAGTAGTAGAGGAGGAATAGGGGGAGGAACAGCTGTGTACTCTCCCGGGCTTCACTCTCAGACTAAGCGTTGTTCAGTAATTGTACAAATACAAGGCTGTGCAGATGCTCATACTGTGATTTTCCTCCTTTCTTGTGTTTTTTGATCAGCAGAATATTAGGCTATGGTTTATTCTGCAGTTTATATAGATTAAGACACAGTCTCCTGGAACGTAGTGCTGGGGTTCAACTCTGTTTCCTACAAAAACTGGCAGAAGTTTGCTAAACTGATGATACGAGTCAAACCAGTGAGATGATATTGTCAGTAATGAATTTATTAGTGCCTCTTTCTACAGAGCCATGTCAAAACAACCACGTTTTTGTTTCAGTAAAGGAGAGAGAAGTGGTAAAATTGATGATGATCTGCTGTATGTACGTAATCCATTCTGGGGCAAAAGAAAGAGGTAAGGCAGAGTGGAAGTAGAGGAGTACCCCACTTGCTTTTTGTTTTTCCTGCCAGTGACTACATGGTGGAAGGCATCTCTGTTGCCACTTCTGTAAATTTTTTAGGTTCTGCTTACTTTCCTCAGAATGGATTCTTGCCTACACACGCAGAGATAACCTTATAAATGCTAAGGGGCTTTATAAAGTAGTTACAACCCGATGTCACATCTGTGTGTCACAAATGGCTATGATGTACCAAGGTATTGTTGTAGATACTGTTTCGGTTTAGGACCAGCTCCTTGAACAGAAGTTCATTCTTTCCCTTAACAAACCTACTGGGAATATCTAGAGTATCTTTCTAGAAATTGGGCGAGATTTCTTCTAGAGACATTTTCTTGCTAGAAAGCAGGAGCATTTTGTTGTTCCATTTATGGAACGTTAAATGTTATGTCCATGTTTTGTGACCTTAATCTTCAGCTTATTCCCAGTCTTGATAGCTTATTGTGATGCGGGAGCTACATCCTTCTGGCTAGCTCATCAACAGGGTAACGTTAGCAGTCCCACCCCCATTTAAACAAGAGAAATATTTCTGTTGCTGTGGATCATCCTAGAGAGAGAGAATGCCTACCATACAGGAGGGAGGACAGAGAAGGGGAAGCTGTGAATGGTGGTCTGAGAAAACTTGGATGAAAAGCAATGGGCTGGGTAGGGTGCACTGTGACTTGGAGTGTTAGGAGACAAGAACAGGAAAGGCTCGGAAAGGACAGGAGTGGACTCTGGCCAGAGTGGGAGAGTATGTAAAAGTGGGCTCTAAAACATGTTTAGGAAGTCCAGAACGTAGCACTGCTGCATGTTGCTGGTTTTCTGCCATTTTTGTCTGTGAAAGCTGCTGACCAGTGCCCCATCTCTTTTCAGTGCTTGTCTGGTGTTAGCAGGTACTGCATCAGCTTTCGTACAAGCGTGGATGTCTCAGTTCTGCTGTGATTCTTGTCAGTACTGCTACGGATGGAAAGTCTGTTTTGCCATTTTCTATAAGCCATTGTTTGTATATTATATATAAACTATGTAGTACACTGAAATCAATCAAAAAAGGAGAATTACTAAATTATCAAATTTGCACTGGAAGAAAATGCTAGTGGTAGTCTGTGTAAGCATTGTTTCTCCACCGTTCGCTCATCATAGAATCACAGAATGGTTTGGGCTGGAAGGGACCTTAAAGATCATCTAGTTTCAACCCCCTGCCATGGGCAGGGACACCTTCCACTGGACCAGGTTGCTCAAAGCCCCATCCAACCTGGCCTAATGCATGCGCTTTGTATGGGATCATCTCGTCACAGCATTGCATCACAACTTTTTCAAATGGGTTTGTTCCCAGTAGGACCTGCCCAAGGTACAAATCAAGTCTGCATGGAAAAGGGGGCTGCTCTCATGTCAGCTGGGCCTCCGCTTTGTGTCTCGAAGCTGAAAGGTGCGCAGGGAGTGAGGCTGGAAAGTGTGGCACAAGGTTGTTGTGAAGTTTCGGGCGGGTGAATGCTGCTCCCTAGAAATGTATACTGGCCTCCCACTGGCAAGAGCTCCTCTGGGATGTCAGGCAGGTCAGAAAAACTTGGTCTTTTATTTACGAACAACATGAATTATATCCACCTCATTGGCTACATGGAGGTGTCATGGCAGCTGCGTTTGAACATGAAATACTCTGGAAAACTCAGCGTCCAGAGAAATGAAATTAGGCACCCAAACCTCTTGGCCTTAACCTACTTACATAGTTCTCCTTTCCCTGCAGTGATATTTTGAAGCTGAATTCAGTTGCATGTTTGCAGAGTGTTTTAACAGTGTACACTGAAGAGCACCAGCCCCCCACCGAGGGATGGTTTGCCGCAAATGAGGCACTGGACAGCTCTGCGTAGCAGCAAGGAGAGAACAAAATACTGAGCAGTTGACTCCTGAAGTGAACTGGAGCTCCCCAGCGTGGGGAGGCAGCGCTTGTCCTCTGGAAAATGTCCTCCCAGGACTGTGCTGGCACATGGATGCAGCAAGTACATCCAGGTTTATTGAAGGCCGTGGGGATGCCATACCAAGGACATCGGTGACCAGAACTGCCCCCCATCCCCACTCAACATCGTCTTGTATGTGGGGAGAGGTGCTGTGCAGCCTTTGCTGTTAGCAGCGTGGCTGCATCCAGCTCTATTCACAAGGGACTGTCTGGCTGTATTAGTGTGCTCCTGATCAAATTCAGAGGAAATTGGGTAAGTCTTCTGTTTTGGTGATACGACAACAAAAGCAAAAGCTGAGGATGTTTGTGTTGCTCTGTTAGGAGCAAGGTCTCTTTCCTCCCGTGGGAGTGCTCAGAGTTCAGGCACTGCTTTGCATGACTGCTTAATTTTAACCCACTGTGATTTTTAGCAGTTCCCAGGGTATTTGGCATCTGGGCAGAGCATAGATCTCTAAGAGCCACCCCAACAAAAACTGCTGTACCTTTTGACAGAAATAGGTGACAATGTGTTTATTTTTTAGCAAAAGCGTTACATCCATAATCCGTTTACTGGTTACGGACTGTGACTTCCAGAGGTGCATGCCATGGCAGCCTCAGTACATAGCCACGTGAATGATGTGTCACCATTTAAACTTCAGATGCGTGGATTGGGTTTTTTTTCTTCCTAGTCTTGCTGAAAGCATTCACTCCAGGCTGCAGCAGCTGGCTGTACATCTGTATTCCCTGGGTGTGCTTTGATTTGCAGTGAAAGACAAACATGTAATTGAGTATAGGATGTAGAATCCTTTTTTTTTATTATTATAGAGAACTCTTCAAATGGAGTATGAAGGATAAAAGGGTAATTTCATACCTGAAACCAAAAAAATTAGTCATGAACACTTTCTCTTGTTCATTTTTTAGAGCAATGGGTTTGTAAATGACCTGCATTATTAGGTTGCACAGAGTCCTTAAACACATGGCAGTCTTTGGGGTTGTTCACATTAAATGGTCTTGTTCAAAACTGAAAGTAGGCAATATGCCAGTGATCGATCTTCTTTGTTCCCCACCCTGATCTTTTCTGATACATTAATTCCTGCTTGGAATCAAGTCCAGCAGAATAGGCTGCAGTAGGAAAAGCTACTGTTTAAAAAACCCGCCAAGAACTTTTGCTCCAGTTGTGACCAGAAACCTGGAACTGCAGTTTTTAAAGATGTAGACCTTCTTTACGTCACTGCAAATCAGTAACTCCACTGAGGATGACAGGATTTAAATCTCATCCCCTCACCCCCATAACTGATATCAAAATTGTGGTTTGAAGTGATTTTTGAAAAAAATCCATGTTATAAAATTCCACAGAAAATGTTTCACAGCTGCTCAGAATTTAAGGAAAGTTAGTACTTCCAGACACACTCGAGAAAAATCTCATTTACCTCGTTTTGAACCTAACGTACCACTGAAGTTAATGAAATGTAAGCTCTTAAGTCATTCAGTTGCTTTTGAAAATTTTACTTAATGACCAATTCCAGTTTTCCAAAGTATTTATTTTCATGTATTTCAAAAACTGTTACGACGCTTTTATTATGATTCAGCATTCCTTTGGTCTACTTGACATAAATATACAATAGTACAAATTTTATGGTAAATCTCCTTTACCTTACTAAAAAGAAAAACTTAAGTCTTTTGTTGCTTTCATACCAGTAGAAAACATAACAGAGGGTCATAATGTGCTCACGAATAAGGGCGGGTAGAGAACTGGAGCAGAGAGACATCGGAAGACATTTAGGGGTTTTGCTAAGTGGAAGTGAAAGTTCTGTGCATTAGCAGTAAGTGGGGAGGCGGCAGGGTAGCACTGAAACGCTGCCTGCTGGAATCGCATCCTTGATCTGACTCTTACTGACAGGCAACAGCAATTGAGGTCTCCAAGGGGAAACGGCTGAAAGAAAAACAGGGTAAGAATTAGGTGAAGGGGAGAAGGTTGGTGGAGAAAACAGGTAACTGCAAAGTTTAGTACAAATTAAAAGTCCTTTTGTGTAATCTCTTGAGCTCTCGTGATGACCAAGGCTATAAAGGATTTGCCCCTGAATGGCAGAAGGGCATGGGGCAGGATGAGACCAGGGAGAGGCTGACTACAGAGCAAACGTACGAGAGGGGGTGGATAAAAGTTCTCAAATGTAAAAAATAGCAATAGTTGGAAAGAGCAGAAAAGGAGAAGATTTAAAGGTTGACAGTTCAGGCGAAACACAAAACATTCTCTTCTGTATGACACTGCAAAGAAATGTTATCTAGGGGTTTTGGTAGTGGTAGTATCTTTTTTTTGCAGGGACACAGTGCCAGTATTTTAACAAGGGCTGTGTGTAACAGCGTTTGATATCTCCAGCTCAGGCACTCTGGGTTTTCCTGAAGAAAGAAGTTCAATGGTAGCACGTTCACCTTGCCCTTCGGTCTTGGGGTTTCCGTAGCTGTGGGCGCTGGGACTGCAGCGGTCGTGCTGTCGGCATGGTGAGCGTGAGAAGGCAAATTCCAGTTGCAGCAGAAATTCGTGGCATTCATTTCAGTGGTGGGTCGTGGAGCGGGATCACAGTGTAACGAACAGCTACTCCTAGTGTGTTGGGCGGATTGTGAAACAGCTCCTCTGGCACCCGTCCCATATGCCTGTGTGCTTTTCCACCACGAGTCGCCCGTTGTGCATACGTCCATCACGATGCTTTGCAGGATGGCGAGATGATTAGAAAGAGATAGGCCCCAAGTGAATTGTCCTGTTCCTATACAGGGTGCATCGGCTGTGGTGGAGATGTTGCAGAAGTAGCCCCCAGCTGCTTATCCCACTTAATTTCGGGAGTTTTATTGCAGTGGTTTGTCCTCAGTCTTGTTTTCAAGGTTGCCAGCACAAAGCAAAAGGAGTTGCCTAATTTCAACTCCGAAAGATGCTCATTTTACCACTTACATCCCAGCTTGTCAGTGGTAATAGGGCAAGTTTATGCACTTCTCAGTGGACCTCAGATCTGCTGACCTCTTTCCAGTTTTAACCCATTTATGAAACCAGTGGTCCAAACTGTTGGCAGCTAAATGAGTACATGCTCATGAGGCAGGGCTGGAGGGCAGATCGTAGCTCTATGAAAGTATCAGTGTATTTGTGCACTTTATTCCAAGACCACATCCAGTATGAGTTGGTTCATGGGTGAAAATATCCTCTCTGGGTCCAATAGGATATTATGATTTAGGTGAGGAAATGAAAAGTGGATTTAGCTGGAATACTGCAAACCACACTTGAGTGAGCTATTTACTCTTCAGGGGACTGAAATATTTTATTATTGGGCAACCAAGTGGAAGTAACACTGCAGAAGTTTAGTTGGGTATGAAATATCTGTTCTTACACAGCATTTCTAAACTGTTAGTCAAATGAAAGATAACAATGTTTTTTCCCCATACTGCTTTTAAAGTGGCCAGTCTCAGTCTCTGATTCTGAACGAACTGGGGGTGGTTTTTTGTCTTCAGTGAATAGTAGATGCAAATACATTTTGAAGGCAATTAGGCAGAGTATTTTTATTTTTGCTCACAATAAACTGCAAGCACAAAATTGGTAGCACAAGGTTGAAGGTTATTCACTAAGATTACATGCCACAAGTGCTTAATCCCTTTACCCACTTTTTTTCTTTTATTAGCAAAATTTTAAATTTCCAGGGGATCTCTACAGAATTCTAAGGGGTCAGATTACAAGGCTGAAAATACTTATCATTGGTGGCTGTGTGTACAGAATATACTGCGTTAACTAGGTGCTTCTTGCTGCTCAGCTCTTCCTGGGTAACCTGCATCTCTCTCTCCTGGAGCCCCAGCAACATCAGCTACCCTGCAATAGTGCAGATCAGCACGTCCTGGAGAAGCGTATGGCTGTCACAAAGCCATTTTCTCCTGCTGTTCTTCAACAGCGTTGCTCTAAAACGATAACAAATGACATAAAACTGCCAAATAGGTCTGCAGGGAACAACAGGCCCGTTATTTCCCCAGTGGAAAGGAACGTGTTAAACATTGCTTTCCTTCCCGTACCCCCCAGCTGCTGTTGGCGACTGCTGATCAAACTGCTGAGTGCTGCTTTGTCCTTCTCCGTGGCCACGTGTCCCTGCCACCCTCCTTTTTGCCAGTCACTGTGTTTCTGAAACTGCCCAAACAGCAGAAGATAGCCAGGTGAAAACAAATCCAGCCACACACGCCGAGCAAAGTTCTCGGTGTGGTCTGTCTCCACCAGCAGAGACTGGTGGAGCACCGTGGGCTTTGCGTGGTCTTCATTAACTGAGAATTTATGGTACTGCTGTACAAGTGCTGCAGGAAGCTGAGGAAATGATGGAGAAGGGGGCTTGCTCTGCACCATCTGACACCTGTTCAATTAGTTATTTTCTAAGGACAATTTTATGATGTCATACAAGTTGGAAGCCATAATTTTGCTGTCAGCCTTGTCCTCAGTGTCCTCTTCTCTGGAAAAAGTAGAGTGAATCTTCACTGCAAAAGAGACCTCAGTTTTAATTCACCATGCCTGCTATAATAATAGAGGCAGTTTTAAGGTTAGAATAGCATATAGACAAGATGATAATTATTGCTCTGAAGCTCTTCTGGAGAAGAAGGCAAGAAGAAATGTTCCATTAACATTAAAAACAAATACGGGAGAAGGTGACGAATAAATGCTTCCACCATGTTACTTCTCCATGATCAAAAGACATTTGCCTAATCCCAACATCTAATTGTCACATGATTAAAAATGTATGAGATCTCAGGAACATATAAAAGATTGTATATAGCAGCATAAGTACTTGATTTAAATGCATAATTAATAGCTTCACTCAGCTTTACGTTGAAATGCAAGATCAACAAGGCATATATCCAAGAGATGTACTGAAGTTTTTGCACCAAAGCAGCTTATTAGTGAAACTATGCTGATAACTTTTTCACTTTTAGACAGTTGGCTGAAGGGGAAAAAGAAGTTTGAAGCTATCTGTAAATTTTGGGGTGGTCTTTGATATATTTGAGAAGCTAGTGAGTTAAAAAACTTCAAACAACCCCAAAACCCAGGCACATCCATTATTTTAACGATTAACTTTTACTTACCAAGAACGTATTTGGTATGTAAAAACATTTAAAAAGTTGCACATTGATAGTGGTCATAAAGTGTAGAAAATTCTGTGCTTGCTGATTAGGTATCTAGTATAAGTGTAACCACGTACCTCACCAGAAACCCACCCTGCTTGTGACTTGCCTGCAGTCCCTGCGGAGAACTTCCATGGATTCAGAAAAGACAACGTACAAAGCTTCTGTAGGTTCAACTGTAAATTATGCATTTATATTATACCCAGTGCACACATAGAAACTCCACTGCTTTCTGAGGTTTTGCACTTTTACCATATTAATTCAGTAAAATACTTAGAGTACTGGTTAATTTTAAGCCTGTAAAAAATACAGTTCAGTACTGGACCCAAACTTATTACTTTCTTGTTAGTTTTAGCTATCTTAATTTCTGCTTTTGAAGTAACATTAATCCAATTCACTCTATCTTTTTTTTTAATTATATGCCAGGATTCAACGGTTTTATTTCAGTTTGGTAGCACTGAGTTGGGTTTTTTTGTCCTAACTGATTATAATGACAGCTAAATGTCAGCTTCATTTACATCTTAGCTCAGAATATAAACAGAAAAGTATACAAAAAGGAAAATGTTTTGTTACACACTCTGTGAATTATTTTTGCTGTGTACCTTATGCCAAACAGTTTTGATTCTGCATATGACTTACAGTCCAAAAGCCATACCGATACATTTTTCTGATTAAATTATTTTCAATATTTTGCATCTAGTGCAGAGAAAACACTGCTATTAAAATAAATGCATACACAAAAAAAAAAATTGGAACTTTGTTGAAAACATAATTCCATCAAGAAGAAAACCACAATCTTTTTATACAACATTTTGGATATATTTTATGTCAAAACATGTTCACCAGTCAAACTAGTGACATCTAAACCCAATACATTATTGTGACTTCTAAAATAAAAAATCAGAACAAAACTAAATTTATTATAGCTCTGCCTTCATTAAACACCATGTGTTGGTGATTTAAACACAACAAAACTCTAGTATTCTTCAAAAGTGTCTACTAAATATAATAAAAAGAATAAGAGAACAATTAACATTTAGTCTGTTACATTAAAAAATTGGATGTACATATTTCTATTGCCTGTTAGCTTTACCTAAGCCTTTTCAACTACTACAAAAATAAAAAGAAAACAAGAAAACTCATTGTTCAAAGTCAGAAACATTCAAATCAGTTGATACAACATTACAGTACAGTCAACTAACATCATTCAAGGTCTCCTTTTCTCAGTGTACGAGTCCTTAGACCAGTGTTACAAACCTAGTTCAATGCAGTTTCAAAACCGTATGTTAGCTTTGCAAGATCCTGTACTCTACTGATGGCTTCAGAAGAATGGGGTTGTGCTACTTTCGAATCACAGGGTAACCCCAGCCTCTCATTAATTTTATTCAGCACTGTAGTTAGAACAGCATTAAGTTTAGCACAATAACTAAAAAAAGGGGGAAAAAAAAAAAGAATTGGAAGCTAGGTGAAGCTGCCATTTGTGTCAAACAATTGCGATACGCTATACTAAAAAATTCTGAAATATCCACCTGTCCTCACCGCTCTGCCACAAACTAGCAAAGTCAAAAATACAAAAGTCTTCAACTTCTCGTTTTTGCAGAATAAAGCAAAAAAGTCTTTGTGCTCCTTACTACCAGAAGCAAAATATCCTCTGAGTTACCACATGTAATAGCTTCTGGATGTGTCAACTTGGGTTGGCTTGGTCTCTGCAGAACCATCCTTGTCTTTTTCACTGTCACCTTCCCAGAGATTAATAAGTGGAGGGTAGAGCTCATTCAGTGGGATTGAAGAGGTCTTTTGCATATATTTTTTCAATGAGTGGTGGTAGTTTTTTCTCTTAAATCTTTTTGCAATATAAACAGAAATGGAGGCGAGGCTAATGACAGCAAACATGGATCCCATTACTGCTGCGAGGGCAGTGCTGGTTTCTTGGTCTGAAATATCTAGCGCAAAAGCTGCATTTTTTGTTGTAACATTAACGCAGGACTTCTGTGTTTGCTGATGGATATTTGACACAGTTAGACACACTTCATAATCTGTAGATGGTTGTAAATGCGTTAGGTTATATTCGTGTACATCAACCGGGACCCTAGCAGTGTATGTAATGTGAGGGTTGTCAATCTTCATAGTGGCCGATGACCATTTTAAATTGGAAGTCATGACGTTGGAATTAACTTTCCAAGAAACTAGGATCGAATGCGATTCGGCTTGCTTAACGTAGATTTTCAGAACCTGGGTACCATCCAAAAGCGTTCCGTTCACCCGGATAGTAGCGACCCTCGTGTCAGCCCCTTCTATGTTTTGAGCAACACAGGTGTATCTCCCAGAGTCTTCAACCTGGATGTTAGAGATTTCCAAGGTGCCTTCACTACTCAGCTTGTATTTGTCAGAGAGACTTTCAACAGTTACTTTATTGCCGAGAGGAGTGACCCAGTAAATTTCTGGCTCAGGTTCTGCCATAGCCCGACAATCTAAAAACACCGTCATGCCAATGTCCAAGTTTAAGTGATTTGGAAAGGTCTCATGAGAGATCATCGGAAGACATTGTTCACTTGAATCCTGTATTAACACTTCCTTCACCTGCTGTCCTCTGTATTCTGGAGGCATAGCGCAAAACATGGATAGAGGTTCCATGAAACGGATATTGGTTTTGTTTGAGTTGATCCAGTGAATGACACAGTCGCACCTGAGCGGGTTACTGTGGATACTGATCTCACGCAGGTTTGGAAGGGATTCCACCGTCTTTTGGTAGACTGCATTCAAGGCATTGTTGTTCAGCATCAAGCTCTCCAGCGCAGGAACGTTGCGAAATGCCAAACGATGTATGTAAGACAGTTTTGGATTGTTAGTGGCTTCAAGCTTTGTAAGTTCAGGTAGGTTGTCCAGTGCATACCTGTCAACCGAAACGAGTTCTCCCATATTATTGATTCCAAGCTCTTTCAATCGGAGCATGTTTTTAAAATCACCTTCCTGAATTTTATGAATTGGATTTTTGTTGAGATCCAGGAATTTTAAATTTGGAACTTTCTCGAGTGCAAGCTGAGGAACTTTTACCAATTTGTTGTCATAGAAGGAAAGACTTTCAAGACTATCCAAGCCTACCAGCGCATTGCCAGGAATGTCTGTGAGATACATACCTGCCAAAACTAGACTCCTTAAATTTGAGAGTGGTTTGAAATTCATATCTAGTATTCCAATCACTGGATTTTCTCCTATCATAAGAATCTCTAAGTTAGGAGTAGAATCAAACCAACGGCTGTCAATAACCTTTAATTTGTTGGAGTTGAGATGTAATCTTAAAAGATTCTTCAGGCCAGAGAAAGCATTTGCAGAAATGCTGCTGATCTGGTTGTGATTTATATATAGCTCCTGAAGATTGCAAAGGTCTTGCAAGCAGTAGTCAGTCATCTCCGTTATCTGGTTTTCCTCCAGGTGCAAAGTAGTAAGTTGAGTGAGATTTGAGAGCCCCACATCTTTGATACTTGTGAAGTTATTTTGTGAAAAATCCAATTCTGTTAAATTAAACAGCTGTTGGAGTTCATCTGTCGTCTTTGCAATGTTGTTGCTTTGTAACAGAAGGACTTGAGTGTCACTAGAAAGATTGCTGGGGATTTTTGTTAATCGAAGGTCATTGCAGTCAACTGTTGTGGCTTCCCTGTACGTTGACTGTGGTGTAAACCATGGCCTGATTTCACATACACAAAGCTGTGGACATTCGTTACTCTGTATGGAAGACTCGGTTAAAGAATTCAGTAACAATTCTAGCACCAGCTGGCAAACAGTTAAAGCAACTCTAACCTTCGCCATGCTGGCCAGCTATTGAGTTCAGCTCCCCAGCCACTTAAAATAACAACAGATTGAGAGGGTGATTTGTTATCAGGCAGAAAATGTAAAGCTTAAAGTTTAAGGTGGAAGGCTTGGACATCCAGAAGGTGAAAGATGAATTTCTGAGTTTAGAGAAGACAAGAAACGGTCTGAGGACTCTCAGCTGCTCCTCTGTGTTCCAGAATCTTCTGCAAATCAGTGTCTGAAGATGTCCCTGAAAACAGATTAGGGTATATGTCATGCTCATCTCATATACAGTTCATATAGTATTTAATTTCTTCATCCTTTAAAGAAATATACCTGAAAACAATCACTGCTTAACAATCATCTCTCTTAGGAAAATCCTGATCTGGTATAGTTAAGTTATGTAGGGTTTGGAACTCTTTTCTACGTGGGATTTACGTGAGAAAGCTCTCTGATATTCCCAAGTGAGTGACTGTAACAATGTATGCAATCATCTGAAAATAAAACTTTTGGGTACCTTTCAGTTTTACTCTGCAATGTTTGTTTGAATGGCTTGAGAAATGCTAAAGACTGAGGATATGCTTGCAAGTGCAGCTGGGTCTCAAGTGAGTGTTCATAATCCTGATGGGAGTCCGGGCACCAGAGCTGTACCCGAGGCTTGGATTTCAGGTGTGTGGAATTAAGGCTCAGGAAGATGTTGGTTTATAAGTTTCAAGCTAAACGCATACAAACTTTGCCAAAATTCATCCGAGTTAATCAGATCAGTTCCAGATAACAGCTTAGATTTAATCCAGCTAAGCACCAAACAATAACAGTAAATTTGATTAAATGAATGTACTGTCCTTATTTTAGCTGTTCGTGCTGCATCGTGCATCATATGTGAATTGTTTACCACAATTCCAAATTACTGTGTAAACCACACAATTTATATCTTTTTAGCCTGAAGTTATTCGTGGAAGAGTATGTTTAAATTAACCGAACAGTGTCCAATGTACCTCGGAAAATCTGTTGTGTTGTGGGTCTTTAAACACATATTCAAGGAAAATCTAAGCTCTTAGTAAAATCTTTCTCATTCTCACTTTATTGAAGAAGTAAGCTCCGGGAAACAGTTTGTTATCTGCAAACCTATCTATTACTCCTGCTGTAAAAAGCATGGATACAGTTTTGAGAGTTTCTGTATGTATATGTGTAAAAATGTGCAATTTGGGGCCTGTGCTGTTAAATACAACAGCTGCCTGTCTTTCAGTTCAGAAGTATGTTGCTTCGGTGATGGTGATGCTGTGTGCTTGTGGTGGTGATTTCACATGCCTAGCTATATTTTTATTGGCTTGTTGTGCATATCGATATTGGCAGATGAAAGTACACCTTTACAGTATTTCACATTGAAGGTTAAACAGGTTAGTGCATGTGTTCAACAACCTTTGAATTAAATACAAAGCATACGTGAGCCAGGCATGTGACAAATCTGAATAACAATTTAAAGAGCAGACCTCTTGAAATTCGAGGCGACGCTGTAAATCTCATGCTCTAATGCTTGCAGTTGAAGCTTCTCAAACAAAAGTTTCGTCTTTTTATGTAACTAAAATAATCAAGTTGTGCTATATCTGAGACAGAGTACATGACAATGATAAAATGTAATAGCAGAAAGCAGGAAATAGCATCTTTTTCAATTAGAACGTAGTGAAGCCTCAACCTAGCCAAAGCCCATAAAAGATATTACTATGTGAAATAATTGTCCTGGTTTTGGCTGGGATAGAGTTAATTGTCTTCCCAGTAGCTGGTACAGTGCTATGTTTTGGGTTCAGTACAAGAAGAATGCTGATAACACACGGATGTTTTCAGTTGTTGCTCAGTAGCGTTTAGACCAAGTCAAGCACTTTTCAGCTTCTCACGCCCAGCCGGCAAGAAGGCTGGAGGGGCACAAGAAGTTGGGAGGGGACACAGCCAGGGCAGCTGGTCCAAACTGGCCAAAGGAGTATTCCATACCATGTGACGTCATGCCCAGCATATAAACTGGGGGCAGTGGGGCTGGGTGCCGCTCGGGAAATAACTGGGCATTGGTCAGCAGGTAGTGAGCAATTGCATTGTGCATCACTTGTATATTCCAGCCCTTGTATTATTATTATTATTATTGTCATTTTATCATTGTTATTATTATCATTATTAGTTTCTTCCTTTCTGTTCTACTAAACTGTTCTTATCTCAACCCATGAGTTTTACTTCTTTTCCCAATTCTCTCCCCCATCCCACTGGGTGGGGAAGTGAGTGAGCAGCTGTGTGGTGCTTAGTTGCTGACTGGGCTTAAACCACGACAATAATAAAACTAAATACAGCTTTTAAAAATAGTTTTAAAATAGTCATCTAGATGACTAGACTAGGGCCTGTGGTGACAGGAATGCCATTTATACAACGCTTTTACTTCAAAATCTGATCAGCATATTAAATAATGAAATCACAGTATTTTATTTCAGATTATGATAAAATGCTCTAAGTAGAACACACCAAATTGCATTTTTATTTTGGCATGCTGTTATTTGTTCTGTGGTTGTGTTGGAGGAAGGGAAACAGGAATGTTAGCCAGCAAGCATTTGACCCTGTTGAGTTAGATTTTCTCTCTGGTAGCTGAGAAGACTCTGCTGGAGGGGGAGAAACCAGCTGTAGTACAAACATTCCTTCTCAAATAACTTTGAACTGAAGGAAGAATTGAACAAGACATTAACTGCATTAAAAAAAAATCCAAATGGCACCGTAATAGTAAGGAATATATTAACACAGAGTGATGAGGAGGCTGGCATAAACTGAATTATGCTGACTTTAATGGATGCTTCTCTCAATAACAATACATTTGTAGCTGTCCCGAAGTAGACAGTTCTGGGAATATTGATGACATCCGAAGTTTAATTGATTTAATTCCCGTTTTTTCAAATTATAGTATTTGCCAGTTAATTATGCAGGCAGTGACTCCATCCAGTAACAATTTCAGACAGGTACTGGGGTGCTCTGAGCTGTCACTACACGGGGGCTGTTCCCGTGCGCAGGGAGATGTCTCTGGCCCAGCTTTGCAGCCTTGGCTCACCGAGGCACGACAGGGAAGCGGCACGACCGGGGCCAACAGCCTGCACCAAACCAGGTGCCACTACAAGAGGCAATATTGCACCAAACGTTCATGCCTTCAGAGTCTCTCCTGTAACTTTTTTCTAAGTAGATGAAAGAAATCCATGCCTTACAAAGCTGAGGGCCCCAATGATGTTTTAGTACTGATTTAGCTCTGATGTAGTTATAAGAATCATATAATACTTGAGAAATGAAACTGCCCGAGAAAGACTTCAAAGCTTCTTTTAAAATATGTTGGAGCACATCTAGATTTTGAAAAAAATTGGAATTCGATCCTTCCTTTGTTGAATATTTATATCCTCTTACTTGCACATTACATTTATTGTTCATCCTCGGTAAGAAGGCATTTCTGGTTTTATTGAAGAGAGTTCTGGGTTTATGATCACTGTAGACATGATTTTACAAGTTACTAGTGACACTTCCTCTTCCCTTCTCTAGCTATTTTCTACTGCAAATAGATTTAATTTTCTTTAACTGGAAAATGTTCTTTAGCAATGACCTGCACATTACTGTCTCCAGTCTCCCCAGCCCAGGGCAGCTTGGATGAAGCTATATATGAAAATCCAGTGTAATCAAAAAGTAAATTCTGATCGGCTCCACATGCCCCAGTCCATTTTAGTGCTGTGCTTATGTGAATGGCAGCCCAGAGGCCACAGCATGAGGGAAAAGCCAAGTCATGGACTTCTGCTTTAGCTGCTGCTTATGCTATAAAACCCCATCCGTCGCTCTGGTAAAAACTAGAGGCAGCCATTATCAGTGAAAAAGTGCACTGCGGTTTTTTGTGTAACTAAATGGCAATGGCTGCTTTTGTTCTGCCGTTTATATCTATATATGATACGCTTGACCATCTCAGCTCTCATGTTTTTAAGAAGCAGCTGCCAGCTCTCTGAGCCGGCACACAGCCGACAGCCATCCCTTTGCCCCTGGATGTCTCAGCTTTCCAGTCGTCGCAGTGTTGGCAGGACTGGTCCCAGAAACCTCTGTGGCATTTAGTGTCCAAAGGAATAAAATAACGTGATTATTTTTGCTGGAAGACTATGTTTTTGAAGTGTTAGACTCTTCTCAGGTTCTGAAGTCCTATCTAGAATTGCAATCACATCTTTCCAAATAAAAACTGGACAAGATATGTATGTAGGGGTTTTGGGGCGTGGTGTTTGGTTTTTGTTTTTGTTTTTGTTTTTGTTTTTTTTGTGGATAAGCTGAAGGACAACCAGGTTTTGAAAACAAAACCTGTGACAGTATGTGGTTCCAAATAGCCACCAATGAATAATCACCAAGCCCATATGGATAAACCGAGGGTGGCTCCTGGGAAAGTTCCCAAGTCTCACTAGAAACAGTGAGATTGCATTGAGAAGAATTTGAGTGTTAGTGTACGCCCCTTTCCTGCTAGACATCTCAGCATTTTGCCCAGTGAGATCCTTTTTGTATTAAGTTGCTATTTTTTTTAATATAAAACTAATACAGTATGTCCCTGGTAGCCGAGTGCAGTCCAAGCGTGAGACAAGTCAGGGGATCAGTTCAGAAGATTTTGGCTTTTGAAGGCCAGGAAATGTTTCTTAAAGAAACACTGGTTCCAGAACAGGAGCAGAGCAGTGGCTCTGGGCTTTTTGGATTAAGGGAGAATATCAGTCCTCAAAACCTCCCTTAGGACAGAATCATATCACAAAATCTTTTTTTTTTTTCTGAAAACGGTATTTAATGTGGGTCATGTGATTGATGGCAGTTCTTTTAATTCTGTGTTAAGAACTTCTTTTTAAAATACTGGGTGGGGAAACTTCCCCTAAACCGTAGGTGGGTATTACACCTTATTTCAGGAGATACTGAGCTTGTAAAGGATAGCTTTTAGCATTCTCTGCCCTCCCTCTCATTTATTAAATTCCTATTTTCTAGTGTACCAAACCACTACAACAGTCATAACAGCGGTTAACTTGATATCAACAGAAATAATGGTTAACTTTATGGGAGAGATATGGAGGGAATTATTTTACTAGGGGCTAAATAAATGCATTTTCCATAGCGCCTCTCAGTACCCATTGCATTAAGAAACCACATTTCTGTCAGCAAGCAAACCCACAGCAGCTCTCTGGGATATTAGCTTGTTCATGTTTCCTGTGGGCAGAAAATGGGAGCATCATTCCTGTGTCTCCCATCCTGGAAATGCAGTGGAGAGGTTTGTGTAAGGCTTCCCTTTCTGGCTAGGTTGTGCAAACTGTTTAATGTTGAGAATTTGTTTGGCCCAAGAAATCGTAATGGTGGGTATTTGGTTATGGAGCAGAAGATCCTTCATTTCACCTTTCCTGTGGGGTGGAAAGAGGTGTGCGCCGGCAGCCGTAGCCTTGCTGATGGCTGTTAAGCGTTTGTCTAGTTCAGGTGATCTGAAGAAAAAGTACATTTAAGTCCACAATGCGGTAAGAGGAGAATATGAAGGGACAATCGTGAAATAAACTGTTCATTAAAAGTGTTCATAGTTAACTTGCCAACTAGAAAAAAATCGATATTAAACATTTTTTCTTGGTAATAGGAAGACAAATTGTTGTCACTTCCTTGACAACTGTATTAATGGTCACTATTAAAAATTGCTGAAAAAAGAAACAGTATAGTTTGCACATGGATATTTGGATGTCTGTTTTGGAACAGTGATACTACCACAGAAAATCTTCTCTCTCCACAGTTAAGTGGTTTGTTCTTGCAAAATTTCTTCTATATTGCAAGTAGCATCAGCACAGATTTTGCTTGGCAGCCATATGTACTAGATGTGCCTAGGTAAAAGTTTGAGGGATCAGATACATGAAGAAAATTACCTCGGGCTAAGACAAGCAATTTATTCTGCACTTGCTGTGAGCCAGAAGCACACACCGATCCACAGTACCTACCCGTCTCTCCACAGAAACATTTTCATATATTGAGCCTAAGTAATGTGGCTAGTCTTTTGGAAAATTGTCTGTTGTGCTAATGTTCTGCTAATGACTCGTGCAGCTTTCTTCTTTCCCCATCATCATCGTTTGTGAAACTGCTGCCATATAAACACCCTCTGTCACCAGTCAGTTCGGGAAAACTTGTCCTGGATTCAGGTGGGTCGTTAGGAAAATGCACATTAGGCCGCCCGGCACCCGTGCCCAGGGATCTGGAGCGTACTGCAGTGAGCGAGCGTTAGTGCCGAGGCGTAAGGACTGGTGAAGGTTCAGCTAGAACACAGCGATCAAGAAAACTGAATTCAGACTGGGATCAGTACGAAGGGTTACTCCATAGTCAGGGAAAGGAAGGGCCTGTTTAGCCAGGGGACACCCAAGGAGGTTGGCGTGGTTGGTCTGGTAAAGATCTAGCCTGAAGAGCTGCTTACGCTAGATGCAACACTGGAGACGAACTGGCCCATAATGAGCTCAAGGTTGAGTTCATAACAGTCAGGTGAAGACAGTTTGACAAGTTTAAGGAAAGGCAGGTAAAAAGTGACTTGCCTTGCTTTGAGCTTCAGTAGGGCCTTTGCAGTCCTATATCCCCCATTTTCTATAGAGAAACACTGAGCTATTGGTGCCATGCTGCAGGTGAACAATAACCTTTGAGAGTGCTTTAGGGGAAAGAGAGGCATGAAGTACTGCCACACAAATATGTACGTGCAGCCACTAAATCACACAAGTAAGCACAACACAAAACCTGGTCTAAAATGCTGTGTTATTAAAATGGGGGCTTACTCCAGTCAAGAGCCTCAGTGACCTTGTACATCCTAGAGAAAGAGGCTGGACTTGGTCTTTGAGTTTAATAACCAGGGTATTTACAGCTAACCTACGGAATGCGCTTCTTTCCCAGGAATCAAATTTACAAGTGCAATCCTGTCTATTTAGAAAAATACTGAGGAATCATGCCTGAGAGCAAGCCTTTTATATTGAGGTTTTTTAAGTCTCCAATGTCATCAGGAAACAAGCTATTTACAAGCCTGAATTGTGTAAAATACAGAAAACTCAAGCTGAAAATAATGTGAGTCAGTTGAAAGAGCGTACCAAAATCTGAAAATGGGAGCTTGTTATTAAAAGCAAAGACAAAAACAAGGGCCTATACGACATGTAATAATGATAAAAAGCTTCAAAGCACATCCTCAGGGATTTATAATATTTAAGGTTTGGGTTTTTTTCCCCTGCAAATAATGCCTACTTTTTCTTCTTGTCTGTACACACATTCCATCAAAATAAAGTCAGTGTTTAATTTGAGGGAACGCTCTGGTGAGAAGGCGATTTGCTGTATTTCAAGACAACCTTAGCATGCTTTATCTGTGTTCTTTTGAAAAATACTAGTCTTATCTCCACAGAAGAAATGCAAAGAGCATCCTATTCATAATGCCTGCACTGCAGAAACAGCATATTAAATCTTTGAAATTTGTAATTTATTGGGGTTTATTCTTAAGACTTGCATCTGATACAATGTTTTTCATTAAAATACTGAAGTAAATTTGCAGGAGAAGGATTATTTTCATTCATACACTGATCTCAAGTACAAGGGGCCAGATAGCATGCAGAGTACAGCTACTGTATATTGATGACCCATCAAATCAACCATGGAATTGCAACCCAGCTTTTGTCATCGGTTTGAAAATCTCTTGCAAATTACCATTAACAAGTGATATTAGAAACATCAGGAATAATAAGTGCTTTCCAAACAGTGGGTTGTCAAATTATATAGTCTGTTTGTTTTTTCTTTAGGAAAGAAAAAAACTCATAAAACCATTTGAAAGCCTTGAAAACCTGAAAGGCAAGACACATTTGTACAGTAGTAACATCCTTACATTAGAAACCAAACTTATTATCTACTTTCTTACTATGTTTACTTTTATAAAATAGATTAATCTTGGGACAGTATGGGCTGTTCTTTTATTGCCCGTGACTCTAGTTTTCATGTCCTGCTACACAGGGTCTGCCCCTCTTCAGTGCGAAGGCAGTAGTAAAGCTTTTATTTCATTCAGTGGAGAAGAATCATGTCTGTGGTCATCCTCATTCCATGTAATTACCAGATAAAATTATTTGACTAGATCAGCTTTCCTAACAGCCAGCCAAATAACTTCCACTGTTCGGTTAAAAGCCAGTTTCATGACACCCCTTCCTTGCAGCTCTTCCCTTCTACACTGAAATTCAGGACAACTATCTGCAGTTGATGGAGGACAAACCGCTGGGGAAACTCCTTCATTTCCACCTGAACATGCTGTAATGCATTCATAGCCTTCTGTATATTTTAAATGTGAGGAAGAATTTAAACCTAATTGGTTTTAGCTTGTACAGTGTCTAAAATTTACAGAGCATAACTAATTTTGGAAGACCTGCTTCAACTATTTTTTGCATTTAGTATATCTGCTGGCTGAAGAATGAGAGAGGACCAAGACTACAGAAATACTGCTTTGTCTTCTCATCATATTTAAAGAACAGAAATGGAATTCAGTCTTGGCACGCTTGGGATCTCAGAACCACGTGGAAGGATCTGAACATTTTGTTACCATGGGGGCACCTACCTCATGAGTATTTCATACTAGAACAGCTCAGATTGGGGGCACCTACCTCATGAGTATTTCATACTAGAACAGCTCAGATACTCTCTGCTTCTTGCTATCTATCAAAATCAGTACAATTCAAATAAAAATTCAAAAAAAGAGAAATAGCTCTAAAAGAGGAACAAGGGCATTAGGAGATTGGGTTGGATTTTGGAGCAGAATTTCCTTTTTGGTTTTTGACTGCTCTGAGAGCCAAAGCAGCTTGGCTAGTGGAAGTGAAGTGTTAATAATAATGAAATAAGGAGCACACAAGAAACATTTTTAACCACGAGAAATATGGATGCCAGAACTCCACAGGATTTTCACGCAGCAACAGAAAATCCTCTTCCTCTCTTTTTGCTGACTGGCTTTCTGGCAGTGTGATTATTTTGCTTCCTACACAGTTCTAGATCAAACTCCAGTTTTGTGAGTCATTCAGGATCCCCCACAGTTGGGAAAGACCCCGGCGTGTAAGTAGTTGTTACTACCATAAAGAATGCCAAGAAATCCTGTGCTAGAAATGGTAGCCAATAAATAAAAACTGAAATGAGTCAGTATCTCAGTATGTATTTATAAAATCAATATAATAGCCCTGGCTGTAAGAAATGCATAAGACTTGTTATTAAAAAAATTGTATGCACACATGTGTGCATATGTATATGTAATAAGCCAGCCATCTATAGCTTCAATTGTTTATCTTCAAGCAAGAAAAAAGAGAGCTCTTTTTCTGGTCCTTTTTACACTCTACTTTGATAATTCCATTTCCTGTGGCTGTACTGTGTGTTTAATTTTCAATTATTAGTGATTAAGTATTAAACTGTATTTTACTGTTAGCCTACATCTATGCAGTTTATACATGTAGCATGCTTCCACAGACTTCAGCCCTTAAAACAAAATAGACTTTTATTGATTTTTTTCCTAGGAGTTATATGCTTGGAAGATCAAATTCTCTATTTCTGAGCTATATTTACATATAAATGTTAATAAAACCATATATTGACTTGACCGATATGGAGACACTTTACTGTTCACTCAAGACTGTGAACATACCAATAACAAAATAAATGGATTTATCATGGGAGGTTCCGAGATCTAATACAAAGGCTGTTAGCACCAGGACAAAGATTTGGAACTCAACCAAGTCAAGATGCGATAGAGGTAATTCCATTAAGTGGCCACAGATTTGGTTTTGGTACTACTCTGAACTAAGGCTTTACTCTGATCTAAGAAAAAAGTTATTTTCTCTCCAGTTACATAGCTGTATTACATGACTCTCCCCTACCCCTTTCCACAAGCCTTTCTGCACTTTTGAATGGGCTTCTGTGTGAAGTTTTTTTCATTTTTCTGAAGACCTTCTTTCACTCACAACTGATAACCCAACGTACCATTACACTGTAATGAGAAAATACATGCTTTATGGAGTATATGTTTTCCATCATTATTTCATTCCAAAATTGTTTAAGTAGTATCGTTTGGAATGTAGAGCAGGTCATCTGCCATGTCATCAGGAAAGGAAGGCTCATTCAGCTGAGAATGGTGAAAATGTTAATAGCCTGTATTTAGCCAATTCCCTTTATCTCAAGGATCGCCTACATTTTGAGACTAACTTTGTTTCAGGCAGAAAACAGATCATAATCTTGCTTTGAGAAGTTCATGAGATGGAGAGAGAGAGAGAAAATAAGTCATATTTAATGTATTCGTATGTTTAGAGAATAGACCTATAAATTGTTCCTTTAGTTTTAATCCTCAGTCTTGTCATGGCAAAGTCAGCAGTTTTTCCACAGATGGGTTTATTTCATAAGTGCTTGCAAAATATAGAGGTACTAAAATTGCTGCCTTTTGCAGAAAACATAGGAGGAGTTACTTGTCTCAAAATTTTAAGTTACCGATGCTTTATAGATAAAGTCTTTACCTAATTAAGGTGATTCATTCAGGCACAGTAACGTTTAATTTGTATATACCAGACTTGTTTCTCTTCAAGGGGGCAGAAAGATAAAGGAAAACATTTGTCAATGAATTTATAAAGAACACTTATCTGGTTTTACTTGGTGCCTTATACTATGATGAAACCATTTTAAAGACCTGTTTTCAAGCAGGCATTTAAAAACTTTTCTTTTTGCAGTTGGTTCACTTAACTGGTCGTTCATCTATGGGTAAAATAAGTTATTTTTGCAGTGCATTTACAAGTCACTGCAATGCCTGTTATGAGTGGTGGATCTCCGTAACTATCAATATTTACTCCATTTCTGTTAAGAGTGATGGATCATTTGTAATTTAAAAATTTAGCAAGGCCAATCAGTAGCTCATCTGCATCCTAGTAATTATATGCAGCACATTAGCAAGGTATGCATTTACTAGGTATTTTTGGACTTGCTTAATCAAATAAATCATACGATGCATGAAATAACAGAAAATGTAGGATTCATTATATCAGTGGTAAACCCTTTCAAATGACAAAAAGACAATCCAAGCTTCGACTGATATTTTATAAAAAACACAAAATGCTCTTCTACCAAGTTTACGACAAGCTCAGTAATTCTCTCCGAGTAACTTCTATGTGTTTCTAAGAAATTACTTAGTCCGATTCTTCACCATGTTGCTGACCAGCCCCTGAAAACTACAGAAAACCTGGGCTTGCTCCAAGTGGACCAAGTCTTTTGGACCACACGGAAACGTGGGAGTTGTGGCCGCCCGGCGCACGTCCTGGCAGCGGAGTGCCCCGGGCAGGGCTCGTCGTGCTGCTGCAGCTGGGGCTTAGCGAGGCGTTCCGTGTGAATCCAGTTCTTACATAAAGACAGACTCCAAAGATTGCGTTTTGCTTGATGACTCAAGTTACATTGACTGGACAAAAGTAGTTATAAATCAAATAAAATTAGGCATTGAGGAGTATATCAGACTCCAGTATGGAGGAGAAACCCAGGGAACATTTCCCACGAACTGAAACAGCCCTTAGTCTTCTCCGAACCATTAATGGTATCTTTACAACTGGACTCTGATAAAATAAGGACTAGTGACCTCCGGTGAAATACTCCAGCGAAAGGGACGAAGACAGCAGTTACAGAGATGGAGATCTGGGTTAACTGCATTGTCAGTGGTGGAGTTTCTCCAGTTTTGAAAGGTACTTACTGAACACAGGGGAATCTGGCTTTGGTCTCAGCTATAACCTTATAGCAGCTTTGGTATTGAGTATGTGTCTGTGAAACCAGAACTTGGTATTTCTGGAAGGTAGTATTCAATACTTGCACAAGGAATGTCAAATGGACATACCAGACAAAAGTCTCCTCCATCCCAGTGCCAGCTATACCATTTTTGAGCCCTGCACTTGACTTTCAGACCCCCTGCCTGTCTACAAACGCAACTCTTTTGAGGTGAATCAAGTGACTCCCAGCTGACGATGCTGCTCTCAGGAGCAGGACGTGCCAGGCCAGGTCTGGGGGCCCTTTGGGACCTCCCGGCTGGTGCTCCCCAGGGAAACGGGGCTGGCACTGTCCAGCTGGGACTCAGGCTGCCGGCGGGACGGGGCGGTGACGGCTCCCACCCACAGCCGCACGGGCCCCCGCGGAGGCGAGCCCCGCCGCCCCGGCGTTCGCCAACGCTGGAGCAACCAGCGAGAGGCAAACCCTGCCAAATACCTTGAAGGGAGGGGGGCTTGGCTTCCAAAAGCGGTTGGGACTCTGCTCTAATCAAAGCTGACAGATGCATAAATTGCTGGAATCACCAGTTTGTTAAATTAAATACCTGGGAATGAGATGCTGACAAACTCGCGAATTTCTAAATAAAACCCCTAAGTAATCTTTGCTTCCAGTGTTCAATGGACCGCTTCGGTTTGTGAAGCGGCTGGGGAAAATACTGTCCTGTGTTACCACAGGGGACTAAAGGGCAGCACCTTGGTTGAGAGAATTATGTAGCAAGACCACTGTACCCAATAAAATAAGGGAAAGAGCTGTTTCTCTATGGCACTTTTATAACTTCTGTGCATTCTCAGTACAGCATCCTGTTAAATATATCAAGACCGTTACTTACAACTGCTTTGCCCTGTCGCTCTTTAAGTTAAAAAGAACAGAAAAAAGCAATAGGTATCTACTCCGTCTCAAATACTTGATCTTTAGAAACCGTGCTCCAGGTAAAAACTAGGTCCCGTTCTTTTGATAATTCAGCCAGCTGGAAAGTCTAGAAGATGCCAGCTTGTATCACCAAATTAAGATCTTACGAATTAGCAGATGAAGTTATAACAACATTTTGCGGTAGAATTTAAGAGCAGAGACTAATTCTCTTCCCACTGATGCCAAAGACTTCTGCTGTCTTCGACAGGAGGAGAATTAGGCCAATACAAAATAGGCCAATCCAGTATTTTCCTTCAGTGCCGTATGTAGAAAAACAAAAGGCAACATCTAAATAACAAAACAAAATTTGAATAAAGTTGCAGGGCTTTAAGCAGCAATGAGTAAGAGAATGTGGTTTAGAAGAACTTTACTCTGGGTACCTCTTAAACCTGCATGGAGACACCTGACCTTATGAAGTCTGTTAGTGGAGAACTTTAATTACTCAGCTACAGGAAAAGAACGAGACTGGAAAAATCATTTACTAACTCAAGCACATCCTCAGTAGACTGTTTTTTACCAAGTAGTCCTTTGATTTCTCTTTGCAGATTAAAGCACTGCAAATCTTAGAGAAACACCATTATTTACTAGTTTTATGACATACCAGCAAAATGAGTTTCTAAGCCAACTCTGTGACTTTCTTTACTCTTGCCCATCTTTCTTCCCACAGTGGGTACACGTTAATTGTAGAGACAAAACGGAGCATGGGAATATTTTTCAGTGTGCTTTCTTGGATTTCCACAGATGCTCCTGACGGAGCAGGCATGGTGGGGGCTGCCACCTTCCCACCCCCGCTCCCGCTCCCCCAGGAACCCAACAGGCATTGCCAACCCGCGTAACGCAACCGGGAGAAAAACTATTTCAACTCAAAAGTTCGGGTTTGCATAGAACTCGCTGTGCTGCAAGTTATTTTTAAGAAAGATGTGTTTTGTGTTCGCCGTAGCATTTAAGGCCTGATCCTGCTAATTACTTAACTGCTCTTGACTGGAGCCTGGAATTTGCGATTCCTGGGAGCATCGTGCATCTCCCGTGATGGCATGCCAACTGGGAGAAGATGCAAAAATCAGCTGTCGTGAGGCTGAAATGCAGGTTCCCTGCCAATTAGCATTATATAAACAGATAGGAGGGGAAATGGATTTATGTGCTTCCAAAAACTTTACATAGATTTTCTTCAGTTCTGTGTCTACAAAATGTCTGCCAGGAAAAAATCTGGAGCTTGGCAGGATGAAGCCTCACACGTGTATTGTTCGTGTAACTATGGTAACCTACAAATGCCACCAGTGTTTCCATTTCATACACAAATGAGGGGACAGCTGTGGAGACCACATGTCTGCCAATGGAATAATATATGTGAACTAGGATGGCTTGGTCAGAAAATTACAACTCATTTATATTAATCAGGGCTTCAAAGAACAGTCACCTCCGTAGTTACAAAGTGTGCAGTAAAAGAAAATCATCTCTCTTTCTGAAAATGTTTGGCTCTTCAGTAAACATTCCCAGCATCTTGCTACTTTGCTGGTTGAAAAAAAAAAAATAAAATAAATGCTGTTAACAACCAGTGCTCTTCTATAAATGTCACTTAACTTTTTTTCTTTGGTTTTGTCTTTTTCTGATGCCTGATCCTAGACTGAGCCTGACACAAAGCCCGACCTGGGATCAGGCATGCTCCAAGGCGTTCGCCTGGGAAAGCAGCAGTTCCAAAAGAGGCAGAAATAATGTGGCATAGAGCTCTAACCCAGCTACTAAAATGAAGGAACCTTTTCTTTTTTTCACTCATCAATATCACAAACAGAAATAAAAGCTTCAGAACAATTCATACCAGAAATTAAAAAAAAAAAAAAAAAACAAAAAAAATCATTGTTTAAATGAACTTGGAGTTTATATCATCCCTAACAACAACAAAAATCCATAGACTCAATAATGCAAATAAATTACCTTTTCAGTAAATATTAAACTATGCAAGCTGCAGTACCAGTAATACTTGACTGGGGTTATGATTCATCCAAGGTGCTTTAAGTGTCCCTACAAAAAAAAAAAATCAAGAGCTGCTAGCTGGCGCCTGCCTTGGCAGCAGCAGCCTGCTGACAGACGGATGCAGCAGGAATACAGCAGGCCGATTAGCAAAAGTTTTCCCTGGCTTCTGCAGTGCCACGATACTGTATCGAAGTAAAACAAAAGGCTGCAGCATTACCTCCGCGTGGGCTGCCTCCTCTGCCACCGCGCCGCACATCCCGGCGGCAGTTGGTATTTCTTCAAATAGCGAGGGGTACGCGGTGTTTATTTACGATAGGACGATGAAAGCTTTTAACTAGTGCTTATTTAAACGATCACATTTTCTCCACGAGTTGGAATCAAATGCACGTATGACTGGTTTTAAACCAGGGCTCCCCAGCCTCCAAGCTGGATCTGTGCCTACACAGTTGTCTGAGCCCTGGTAAATCAGACTGAACAGAAGTTTCTTTTTGCAGCATAAGTCTGGATGCGCTTAGCATTATTCATGTCCATAAAAAAAGGTCTTTTGACAGTTAACATTGAAAAGTTTTTATCCTTTTATCATCTATGCAACTTGATACAAAAACGTATTTCCTTCAATAATCAGTAGTAGTATTCACGTCTGTTCTAGGTAAATGGAAAATACGTTATAGTCATCACAGTAACTGGTCCATTAAAGTCCAGAATGCCTACTAGGATACGTAATTTTACAGGGACTAAATAAAATTTTATTTGGATAACTTTTCAGCTGTCGAGACGAAAGTTAAAACTTCAGCTCTCGCAAAGCCTGGGTGTCACTCTTGGGGGTGTGGTACGACAGGGTGCCGCAGCACGGTGGGACGGGGGGGCTGTGGGGGGCACCGCTGGGGGTGTGCCAGAGCCCACAGTCCCATCGGACATAACAAATCCTCTACTCCGAGCCACTTTGTCATCTGGGGCAGCTTCATGCATTGGTTTCTCTCTCTCTCTCTGTGTCTGCCTTTTAAATTAATTTAAATTCCAACTTGCAAGACTTTTGGACATACTTTGGTAGGACCCTTCAGGCAACAGCCGGGACGGATGCAGTAGGTGACTTTGGTTATTTGGAACGTCTGTGAGATCACCTCACGTACATCTAAAATATTCTCCATAAGAGGTTTGGAGTCGCGCTCAGCGTTTTATAGGGATCCCCTAAGTCTGTAAGGCAGAGGCTGAAGGGCTCGCAAACTAGTTTTTATTGAGGAGGTTGATCACCTGGGAACTACCGCACAGCTCCAGGACAAACCCAGAAGCATCCTGCGCCTGATCTCTCGCCTTTGGACAACATTATTTTCCACTTTTGAGTTGGATTCTGTGACTTTTCCTTCCCATCGCCTAGCGGGAAAACCCGCACCGAAGCAGCCCTGAATAACTTGGGGAAAGATGTCAAATCCCCGGCCAACATCTGTCGGGTTTCTCCCGCTAAGGCAGAGCCCGCCGGCACAATGCGCTCTCTCTGCCTCTCCCGGGGGCTGTCCCGGGGTGGGGGGGGCGAGCCCCCGGCCCTCAATGGCCCCTTTGGCAGCCCCCGACAAAGGGGAGGCGAGCCGGGCCGCCCCTCCGCCTGCCCCGCGGATCATTTTCGGCAACCGACTTCGCGGAAAAAAAAACCCCAAAAACCCCAACCCCAACCCCCG
>JANXJC010000037.1:22533063-22563594 GCA_027564655.1 Leptodon cayanensis | reverse complement strand
GGCGGGGTACCCGCCCCGCCCTTCCCGCGCCCCACCACGCGGAGGGGGGGGGGGTTGTAGCCTCGGTGTGGGTTCCTGTCTTGCTCCATCGTTAGGTTTCAGAGTTAACAGCTCTGGGAAGAAGATTGACTCGCGTCGTTTCCCCCCCCCTTTCTGGTGGCTGTCGAAAGTTATTTATACACTCCAGAAAGGTGTAGCATCACTGATAACACGTACTGGCGGGCCGTTTGGGCTGACCTAGCGAAGAAAAATGTCACCCGTCACTGTACATAATGCCGTATCCTAAGGCAGAGCGTGGACCCGTCGGGGAATGCTGCCAGGTAACTTTCCACCTCCCCTCTGAATCCCGTTTCTAAATTTTTGGCAGGCTTCATTAAAAGGCCCACAAAGGTGTAATGCCAAAGCACTGTGTGTTGTAGTGGCCTTCCAGGATTCAAACATCTGATTTTCTGTCCTCTGTAGAGAGGCGGCAAACCTCCAGCCGTGGAGACGTGGCAGTGCAGTGCTGCTCGCAGTGGTAGCTGCTGTGCTGCAGCCGCTCACTGTGCCCCGAGGCGAAGCGCAGGGCATTGCCAATTGAGGCGTTTAAAGATAGGGGAAATTTTCCTATAGGTAAGTAAAGCAGCATTACTCGCTGAAATTACATCCGTGTATCCTCTATGGCTGCTTGACTGACAGATTGGTGAATTAGCTAGGAGAAAAATAGGCTACGACTTCAACCCTAAGAGCCGTGTGAGTCTGAAATTTAAGGATTTAAAGCTGTCCATGTAAGCCCTCGGATATGTTCAGCTGCCCGTTCACTCCCGGTTTTCTGTCTTGTCTCTATTTTCAGTTATCTTAGCGTGGAGCTACTGACCTGCGCATTTCCCTACGTTTTCTTCTCCTGACCTCGGTCCTTACCTGCTTCGCTGGCCGAGTTCCCCGCGCGCGCTGGGGGGGTTCTGCAGCTGGGTGTCAGAGTGCTGTCTCCCCAGCCTAAAGCCATCAGTGCCGCCTTCGGGGGCTTCCCTCAGGTGTGGCAGTACAGCACACGCACAGTCACACAAGGGCGCGATACCCACAGAAATAAGGGTGCTCCAAGCACAAATCCTCTGTCTGACACCTCACGTCGGATCTTAAGAACAATTAGTCTGTGTTAGACAAGGAGTTTCTGGCTGGACTTGACGCCAAAGCTGAGGTTTTGGCAGCAGTATAAAAGTCAGCTTTTCTTCGTACCTTTAAATCTTTATTTCCTATTTTTTTATTCTTCACTTAACCAACGGAAGGGAAAGCTGTCACGGGAGCGTGCTGTACTGCCTCGTCCCTCGTGCCCTTTATTAGCATAAGATAATGGGAATTCTGCATACCCCAACAGGCAGCCCTAATGCTTTTGGTGACAAACACCCCAACAAAGCAAGCAGCCCACAAGTACGTGGGATCATTTTCACCCTCATGCCCTGCACGAAGCCGTTGCAACCACGTAGGCAGAGTTTGCCGAGCACAGCCTGGCTGAAAAGGTGCTGGTCTCCAAGGCGGGCTGAGCTCAGCGCCTCCTCCTGGGGTATACCAAAGTGATACCTTCTCAGGAGATGGTGTTTAAAATTGGTTTAAGAATTTCTAGTGAGGAAGACCCTTAATGTGAGTTAACAGTAAGTTAAATACGTAGTAAATACGGTCTTTAGTTAATGCTTCAGATTTCCTCTTGAGGCAGTGAATTTTTTCCAAAAGTCCGAAAGGTCACCTGGATGACATTAAAAGTGAAGTTTTTCATATTTAAGGAAATTGAATTTTCAGAAGGAACTCATCAATGTCGTCCAAAAAGCCGCTTTTCCTTCCACAGCGTCTATTCTCATCAGTCCGGATGTTACTTTTCCCATCTATCACTTATTCCTGATGTGGAAGTAATGTAATAGCGGATGCTTCTTGGAAAATCTGCTGTGTTGTGAATGGCTTCCGTTCTCTGCTGTTTCAGGGCAGGGAATTTATTTTCACTTTCTCAGTGGAGCAGATCCGTCCTTTCACATAGTATTAGTTACATGCAATCATCGTGTTGCTCTCTGCAAATATTTCTTTTGCCACAGAGAAAGGATCGGCAGCCCCCATGCAGCCGTGTCCCCCAGGGCCTTTTAACGGCTGTTAGTGTTTTGAGGGAACGGTCTGTGCTTTATTTTTCACACACGCTAACAGTGTTGTTGATCATGAGGCTTGTCTGGGTTTTTAGGAGAGCTGCTGGACCCGTCCTGTATACATACAGCACCAGAAGAGAGCCGCACGTTTGTAAGAGGCTTGCTAGGGGAAAAGTGTTTTCTGTATTTAATTTTCATGTCATTGCAGGCAACGCTGTCTCCGTTCCAGGCTTTCACTATTTCAGATTTCACGCACAACAGGCCCCTCTCTCTGCCAAGATTCATAAGGAACTTGTGAAACAATCACAAATGAGCTTTTAAACCAGAGCTCGCACCTTCGAACCCCAAAACAAGCAGGATGGGTTGCCACATCCTTGCTCTGGGCGGTCACGGAGCCCTCGCGGACCCTTTCTCCGGGGCTGTGGGGACGAGCATCACCCCACGCTGCCTCTCTGCCGTGGGACGGGGACGGGACTGCTGCTCCAACGGGGAGAGGTGGGCTCCGCACGGGAACTCAGCCCTCGCCGCGGCGGGGGCTGCCGTGTGCGGGGCGGCAGCTGCCGGCCTGCCGAGCTGCCAGCCCTCTCTGCCTGCGTGGCCCCCAACGCATCAGCCCCAGCAGCTGCAGCGGCGGCTCCAGTACGCCAGCGCTGCTGGCCGAGCTCTCGAAACTGATCCGGACCACAGAAGGGAAACCTTCCTTCGTTGGGCAGGAGATTCGGAGCGTCCCTGCTGGGGGGATCGAAGGGCTGGGGCTGCTGAGCTGTGCGGTGCGACGCGGAGTCGAGGAGATGCAGTTTGGTGGGAGGGACAGGGGTCTGCTGTGCAGAGGCAGGGTTGGGCCCCGGAGTGGCTGACAGCGGCGGCGGTGTATGAGGGAGAGGAGGTGGGGGTTAGTGTGATGAGAAGTTCAGGGGAAATTATGTCTTAAAGAGTTACGCCCTCTGAAATACTCATTTTTTTCTAAGTGAGACAGGTTCTGTAGGCGGATTTAAAATGCTGAAAAGCTGTTATGGCTGTGCCACGGCAAACAGTTCCCTTGGCTCGGTGTGGAGCGTCCGTTCTGCATGGAACTGGGCAGAGGACCGGGACTCCGTTCCCTGCTGTCACCTCTTTACCTGCTGGTACTTGGCTGCGGGACGTCAGCCACAGCCGGGGAGCAGAGGTGCGACCCGGCAGAGAGCAGCTCTGCAGCACAGGGGATGGATGTACAGCTGCGCCCGGACATTGGCCAGAGCAAAACATCCACAAAATTACCTGGTTTGGAAGAGCACCTGGGACGAGGAGTGTATCAGGTACAGTTATCCCATCGCCACACAAGCCATATGCTAAGCTCCCATACTGGGTCCTGTGAAGTTTGTCTTGTTACAGGTGTTGTTCATTAGCTGTTAGATCCCATTCCCCATCTTTGACCTCCCAAGGTTTTTCTTGCAGCGCAGCTGGGACACTCGCCCTGCGTAGAGAAGCGAGGCAGGATTTGTAGAGGCCATACGGGACTGTGCAGTCCCGAAGCGTGCATGGTTCATGTCCTGCGGCGCGCGCGCTCCTCTGGCTGTGAGGCTGGTTTGGGATGGTGAGGTACAGGAGGCCCTGTACAGCCACGTAATTAACTCCCGACTGCTCTGACCATCTCGTCGGGCTGCCTGACGGGTCAGTATTTTGGGAGTGCTGCAAAAGTTCGTAGTTTTGTAGGGATACTGAGTGGCAGTTCATGTCTTTCTTAAAATTCAAGCTTCTAGAATGATACGTACTAAGAAAATGCCAGCTTCATTTAAAAAAAAAAAACAGGTTTCATTCCTTCTGATTGCATAAAAAAACTTGAAAGGCATAAACCTGGTGGACCTAAACATGCAAACAAAAAGGAGGCAAAATATAGTAAGCATTAAAATTTTACAATCCTGAGCTGGTGTCTGCGTTTCTAGGCAGTTTTCACAACATAAAAACATTGCGAATGAGAATAATGTTGAGATGGAAATTAAAAAATCTTTCATTCCTACAGACTACAAATGAATATTTTTGTGCAGTAAAGAGTAGCAGAAGTTGTTTTTTTCCCCAGCCTGCTATCCGTAAGGTAGCAAGAGCTCCAGGAGCAGCTGCTGCAGGACCTCTTGGACTGAGGGGAAGGTTTGCACTGAAGGAGAAGCAGAGCAGATTTTCCTCTCTGTGCCATCTCCCATGAACTGCTCGAGGTACAATCTCTGCAAATACTTTCCTGTCAGCAGTATTCAGGCAGAACTGAGTACTCTCCCAAACACTCCTGCTCAAGTGGCCTTAGAAAAGAAGCTCCCAGGAAAATAGGAGATTTCCCACCATTTGGGCTGAACGTTGTCCTTTTTGATTGCCTCTTTGTTCTCATCTCCTCTCCTTCCGGGCCCTCTGGCTTCGTCCCCTTATTCCTTCAGTTCTCTTTGCATTTGGCTACTTTCCTGGTTCATCTCCATCTCCAAAAGTGTTGTGAAATGAGTATGATGTTTGCTGCCATCACCGTGTTCACTCTCCCCGTTTACTGCCCCATACCTGTTTGCGCCGGCAGCTCTGGGACAGAGGCCTGTCTGCTGGTTTCCATCTGGACGGTGCCTGGCATTTGGGGTACTGGGCCTGTAGACCTTTAAAAGGGTCTGAATAACTTACGTTGGATAATCATAAAACAATGCAGCTCTCGGTGACCTGTCATGCATGTCACTGCCTCTTTTCTCTGAAGCAGACATCCTACCATTAAGCTGCTTAACGTCCTGAGTGTATGCATAATCCGTTACCCTGGACTATGCTGCAGGACTCTAATGCGCCTTTCTTTAAAGAAGTATAAACTGGGAAGTGATACCAAGTGGGAATGACAGGTAGAAGGGGCATCACCAAAAAGAAAAGGCTTCCTACTGGACAGGTGAAGATCTGTTGCCCTGTGTCCCAACAGTAATAGCTCCTAATCCGTACGGGATTGAAATAAATCCATAAACGTAGGCAGCATTTAGCTGGAATTTTTGGAAGAGAAACACGATTACGGCTGAAGACTTACTTCTGAGTTCAGTGGAGAAAGAGGTATTACAGTTTGCATTTTGTGCCAACAGGTTTCCTAGCTTAGATGACACTTTTTGTTAGTGAGATGAAATACTGCTAGGTTTTCTTTTCACCCAGTGTTTCAGATGCTGCGCATTTATTTTCAGAATTGCATGAGTGTGCTGGATTTATTCAGAAAGGTACCAGCACTGCACATGCAAATTACCAGTGAGTAACTGTGTAAGCCAATGACCAATTACATCAATAACTGGTTATTTGCATAATGCATTCCCAATTATGCATGCAGATATAATAATTGGATGCACAAATGGTGTAAGTGATTGCAGGTGCAAAAGTGTGGATGCGATCATGTGTATACGGACTACAAAAAGCAACTCGGTGTGAACAGCAATTGCACCAGTCACCATGGTGCTGCTATACAAAACCCGAGAATTTAAGTCTTTGTTTTGAGCTAGAAGGATCCTTCTACCTGCTGATTGGAATTGCTTTTTTTTTTTTTTTTTTTTTAATGAGAAATAAACCAGCTCTTCAGTAGCAATGATTATTGTGGTTCACCCTTCCTTTTATTGACAATTGTCTATACGTAGGCAGATGAGAACATCTGGATGTCTTTATGTAGAGAATTCTATAATAAGGAGCTAAAGTGACACCAGGCAGTGTTTTTAAAGCAGGTCAGTCATTTCACACACTGTTCCATCTCACTTCTCTTATATATTATTAATTGTGAAGCTTTTCCTGTTGGTTGATATGTCTTTTCCCAAATGATCTGTCGTGTGAATGTTTCATGAGGAAGGAGTCTAATCTCATTTCATCATTTTGCTAGGAACCCCCCAAAGCTTCTTAGAAAGCCAGAGCGCCTTACAGACAATTGAAGAGTTTCATTGCAAGCATATAATCTGTATTTACTCCAAGAGCAGAAGCGGTAACACACAGAGCACAAAAACCCTGTCCACTGGATTCCCATCATGTGCTAATGGATGAACAGCCATAAAAACATTTCTTTGCATCTTCTGATGCAAGAAGTGATGCACTGTATTCAGTCAGTCAAAAACCTGCTCTTCTCAACTACCCTGGTGTAGAGGTCATACATAGGCAGGGCTGAGCGTGCAGGTCTCAGAGACTCGGGTCTTAAGAGTTGAATTTGCAGTTCCTTATGACCAGGATGTGAAGTGGTTGTTTCTGTCTCTGGGAGAAAGGTTGGAGTCTCACCGTCGAACTCAAGGAGCTGAATAGGTCAACGTTTCATTTTATGCAGTCTCAAGCACGTTTGAGATACAGTTCTCCTTTACCATGATAATGAAATGATTACAAAAGGGCTTGCATAGAAAAAACTATTATGGCACTCTGCAGAAATACCAAAACGAAGAGCTGCCTTAGATTTTATAGGCAGCAGAGGACCGGTGTGGAAGAGGAGCGCCCTGACGATATGTCGTGCACAGCTCTGCTGCTACAAGGGCAGGTGACCGTCATTTCTGAAGGAAGAGTGGCAGTGACCAAGCTCAGGGGACTGGGCAGAGGGACACGGTGTTTGAATCCCAGACTAGTAGGTGAGGCATTAAAGGACTGGTAATATTACCCATGCTGTAAATACACGCAGGGCTGATGTTCCTCTTTGACTCCGGTTACTGCAGTGGTGTCTGAGTTGCTTCTGGCTTACACACATGAGAAAGAACACATGCAACCCCCGCGCTCCTTCCAGCTCCCGTTAATGCCGCTGCCTTGGGTCTGCCAGGTCTGCCTGCCACACCACCATAGCAGAAATAACTCTTGGGTTGATTTCAGAGCTGCGTGCAATACCAAATAACATAATTAAGTATTCCTTCCCACCTAGTTCAGCTGCTGCTTTCAGTATGCCCAGCTTAAAACCATCTTTCCCCCCTTTCTCCCCCCTAGTTCTCTGCTGAGAATATTTTGGCTATGTCAAAAGAATTCAGTATTTCTTTTAAAGTGTATTTTTTCCTGTGGCTTGTTTGTTGAAAACCTTCTTAGTGTGAAATTAACTTTGAAACTCATGGACCTGATGAGGTATTGAGCTGACATCTGTAGATCTAGAGACCTGCTCCATTAGAGAGAAATCCCCAATGGGATGTTACTTGGCCAAAACTAAGATCTTTTTTGCTCAATATTTCTGTGTATTAGCCTCTGAATATAGCATCTCAATTATTGGTGGGGGGACTGTGTTCGGATTCTATGTGAAATAAATGAAAATACTGCACAGGATTCAGGAGGCGTCGGTTCAGTTGCTGGGTCTATTACAGACATGGACATGGCCTTGGCTGAGCTGTTGAACTCTTCCTTTTCTGCAAAATGAGGATTTGCAGACTTTGAATTTCCCTCTCTTGCCTGTTGTGGGTGTAGTCCCTGCAGACTGGGAGGAAGCACAGGGAGTAAGTAGTCTGAGAACTGTATTTCGCATGGCTTAGTCTGAACTGTAGCTCTATTAATACTAAGATAAATATAATTTAAATTCAGTTTGACCTTAAGTGGCAGCTGTGACAAAGCATGACATGTTTGAGGTCTGGATACAATTATTTGGAATTGCTAAACACCATACTTCAATCGTGACCTTTAGATTGCACCGAAGCCAGAGGAGGTCCTCGATTTTAACTTCTGAACTGCAAATCACCCCATTGGAAAGAGACTTCAGAAGCTATTATAATCAGGGAGAATATTTTAAAGTGTGTAGAAGCTATAGGCAAAATATTTATTTTACACACTTGTCTGCATTTAATCCATAAATCTGTCTACTACGATGGTGTTTTACTGGTGTAGATGAGGCAAGTAAGCTGAGATCATAGCGGGCATGTCCTATAAGGCTTTACAGAAAATCATTGCTTTTTAATCCCTTTATCCCTGTTATTTCCTACCACTGTGAAAATCCAGTGGCAGGGAAAGCTGGCACAGTGTAGGACAGATGCATAGTATGTAATGCTAAGCAGGCAAAAATCCTTCTGTTTGTGTAATACTCCAAACACATTATAAATGTCAATGTTAGTGCTATATGTCCTCCATAAATAAAAATAACTTATCAATACTCAACTGAGTATTATACATCTTTAGGCTAACCTCATGCTGTCTTGATATCAATGACTAATCTTCTAGAGTTAGCCAGAAAAGTTGAACTGGACTAGTTTATGAAAAGCAGGTACTACCCAAGTGGCTACCTGGGTGTAAAAATGAGTTGTATACTGTGTGTTATACAGCATCTGATCTTAAGCCTTTAATTTTTTTTTTCCATTATTTTTTCCCTGCATAAACACTGAAAACATGTTTAGACAGTAGAATTAAGCTGGAATTTCCGGAGGGTATCTAGAAATTTTCAGGTGCATGATTGCTTCCTTGATCTTCACATTAAAGCATTCTCCTGTCTGTAGTACAAATTTAATCAGCTGAGCTACATCCTCTTACGCTGAAAGGTCCGGGAGCTCTGGAAGTTGGCTGATCATGGCACTGTTTGAGACTATTTGTACTACAAGGGTGAGAATGGATTAGTTTAAGTGCAGGAAAAAGGCTTATGGTGTTGCAATGTGCCTAGTGTTTGGGGAACGGGGAATACTTTATAAGACTTTTGAAAGGGAACATTTGAAGAAGAGGAACATGGCAGTAGGTGCAGTGCTGTCTGTGAAAGATTTGCGTAAGGAGGAACGGCAACAGTTTTCTCCCGAAGTAAATCGCTCTGATTTCGGGACATCCCGCCTGGCTGATACCGAGCAAGGACAGAACCTCTGCAAAACACCCAACCACCTTTTTGTTGCTTTAGGGTGTACATAGAGCGCACCGATTAGAATGCCCCAAATCCTGTGAATTATAAAGTGTTGAATCATAAAGATCAAAAATCTCCTGCCCTCTCACAAGGGAAGAAGTTGGACTGGTGGGCTTTTCCCACATGCTCAGCGTCATTCAATTCCTGTTGGAATCAGAAGTTTTATCATCTACTCGATACAAGTACCACGAGGCCTGAGCTTCGCTCGACTTGGTGCCTCACGGCCCGGTACGTTTGCAGCGGGACAGCCTGGTCCTTGAGCACTCGCCCCAGCATCTCCCCAGTCCATCCCCCTCTGCTGCAGGACACCCTGCCCGCCGGCTCCCCACCGCTCCTCTTCCTCACCCTAAGGTTGTCGCTATTTATTTATGCAGTCGAGGGCTGCACATTGTAGCTAATTAATGCATGCAGAACCTCTTCCCCGTGTTATTAACCACGGAGGAACAAAGCCTCCTCCTTCCTTTCTCGCCCTGTTAGAACGCCGTATGGCAGCTTTGCCAGAGCAGCTCACAGGCTGGCCGCAGGCTGGAGCGCGGGTCTTCCAAAATGCTGGCTGTAGGGACATAGCCCCAGATGGATAGATTGGAATATATGTGATCTTTTAATCTAGGGCAAGAGAACATATGGAGCAGCAGGGCAGCATCAATTTAAGATTTTGACAACAAAAATATGGGTTCTTTCAGCCATAATAATTTAAAACAATGGTTCATTTTTCTGCTGTTCTGACGTTCAGTAGAAATTGTGGGAGAGTGACAGGTTCTCAGGCTGTTCTCATCCAACTTTAAAAACATCTGCCTTAGGAAATGACTTTGTACCTAACCTATGAGCAGTTTTCCAATTATTTTACTAAATAAATACAAGTACTCTGTAAAAACAGCTGCTACTCTTAGAAGATATTTTTTTCCATAAGGTAAAGCGAATCAAAGAGAATGTGCTGCTTTTCGAGAAGTGTTCCAGGAATAAATGCAAAGAGCAGAGCTGAAGAGCCACGATGCTGAGACCCGGAGCAAGAGGAGCCCTCTGAGCCGCGGCTTGCTGCGACAGACCCCGGCTCTCCCTCTGCAGCCTGGCCAGCCACGGCTTCTGCGGCGTCCTAAGGCCCCTCCAGCTGCTGCAGTTCCTAAAGTTTTACTTAACTTTTCATTTTTTTATTTAAAGGGATAGAGACAGTTTACACCACACCGGCGACTTTGTTGTTTGCATTTCGGCGTCCCACCGCGCACATTGGAGGCAGAGGCTGTGATTCCGCCTCGGTTTTGTTTGTGGAGAACAAACACATCCAGAGCAGCGCACATATTTGGCCAGCTTCAGCTAAGTCTGTGGCAGGGCTGAGAGTTGAACCCCAAGTTTTTGAGTTGCCGATCCAGGCCTGGGTAATCACCCAACCCTGCTAGCCTTCAAAATACATTTAAAGATTTTTTAGGTCCAAGACGGTACTGTGGAAACGTGCTGTTAATGCTGGTGGTGAGAGATGAACAGAGCTTCCTCCCTCTCAGCTGGCTGTCCGTCCGTGGCTTCCACACGGAAACCTTGTAAGCCCAGAAGAGACGGCTGCTGGCCAAAGACAACCGCTGTACCCACGAGCTGTGCCGCAGGGTGTGACTGCCCGTCGTCCCGGGGAGAGTCCTCAGGTACCCCCCATCAGGTACTCGTCTGTTGGTCAAAATCTAGCCAAGTGCTGCGCCCAGACCCCACACCTTTGCTGTGAAAACGCGTGCAAGGACCCCGACAGCCTCCTGGAGACCTGTTTGCCCGTGAGGAATACCAGAGCACAGGCCAAGGAGAAATCCAATAGAATAGTAAAATAGAAGTGAAAAGGCTGACTTTCCCGTGGATTTTTTAAGCATTTCATAGAACTTAACAGAGCATTATCTCTCTTGCTAAGGAATGATAAGATGGCTGTAAGAGCAGCTTCTATAGATCCTGCTCCTATAAAATCTAATTGGTTTCATATCTATTAAATTCTAAAGGCCTTTCCGTAAAGTTGTGGGGGTTTTTAAAAAATCAAATAATAGATTTATTCTTGATGTCTTGGGCACATTATTGCAGTAACCTCATCCTTGGACCACAACTTTGGCAGAACACACACATCCATAATGCGGGACTACATGTTCTGTGGAGTTTTTATTACAAAATAAAATGAACAAGTATATTAGGAAGAAAGGGGGGAGATAGAGAAGACTACTTTTTTGGCAAAGCTTTGTATTACGGATCTCATTTCTCTGGTCGCAGCTGCCTTTAGGCACCCACTTCAGTGAGCTGCTATATTATGCTTAACTGTAGATGCCTCTCAAATTTGCTCTTTGGTGAAACAGTCATTTGTGCAGGTTCCCCATAAAAATGACTGATTTAGGTTTTACCAAGAACTCTGGCACTTCTCCATTGGAAGAAAGGATTACATTTTTAGAGAGATTCATCAAGATGGGAGTAGTGAAACAAACATTTGAAATGTCTGGTTTAATCCTCTCTCTTCCCCCAAACAAGCCTATATGGGCAGGATTTTTAGCTGTTCTGTAATGAAAGCTTCCTGAAAGAAATATATTTCCCTGTGGGACTACCCAGCTTTCAGTCCTGCTTCTGTGGGAAGGTAAGAGAGCTCTGTTTTCATTTACTATTTATGAGATGTGCATTCTTATTGCCAAGTGACCATAGGATTCTGTGCTCTTAAGAATCTGCAAATGAGATGAAGCTCATTATTTTTTAATGCAAAAAGGATTATTGCGATCTTAGTGCAGCGATGTGTAACCTCAGATATGTGTCTTGCTGTGGGATATATATTGAGGCTTTTGCTTTAGGAAGCCAATAAAGTACATGCAGTATTTTCCAGTCATTCTGTTCAGCATATAAAAGCAGTATTTATTAGAAATAACACTAAAGGGGACTTTTTTTTTTTAATTGCAGACCATGACTTGTAGGAAATTGCCCTTCTCTTTGTATGCATTATACTTTACAGTGTTGAGATAAATGCAGGGGCACATTTTCAAAATAAAGCTTCTCCCTAATAAGAGAAGATTCGTTATTATCCACTCCTGCCTCCACACACAAGAGTTTGTCTCACGGTCCTAAGAGAAAGCGATGTCTGATAATTAAGTAATCCCTTGTTAATTTTTCCCCCAGTAAATTAGGATTTACTTTATAGGATCATGTTACTGGGTGTCAAGCCGTGGCCCCGCTCTGACAGTGACAGGCACTCCGGTGTTTCTGCAGATGAAAGCGGTCGTGTGTGTGCCTGGCTGCCTGGGAGTGGGAGCCTCTGGTCTGGGAGATGGGGCACAATATCTTAGGAGGAAAACCGAGCAGCGAGAGAGCTCTGCAAAAAAGACATTACAACTGCTTATTGCTCCCACAGTTACAATAAGCAGCACCGAAAGGAAACCCGTTGGCCATGCCCTTGGTGTTTGCCCGGCACCGAAGCCGTCGGTTGCAGCGCCCTGGGTTGCTCCCTCCGATGACGGCGGGTCCGGTGCTCGTGCCGTGCTGGCCGGACGCTGTGCGTGCACACTCCTCCTCCCCGCGGGACATCTACGCTGCCAGTGCCGTTCTCCTTGCGTCCTGTGGATGGGATGCTCGCTAATTCTTGGCGTCACTGCGTAGGTTACTTTGAAGCAGGTCCATCGCATGGAGTCCTACAAAGAATTGTTGGTGGAGGGTGGCTGAAATACACCCTTAAGTGCCTGCGCGCTTCAGTGTCACGTGTGTGTGGTCCCCTTCAGTATTTCCCTCTGCTGCGTTAGAATAGTGCTCCAAAACAAACACAGAAACGGGCAGGAGTAAGGAGGTTTAAGAGGGAAGGCAGTTTGGATGTGTTTATTAACCAGAAAAGCTGGATTTTCACTGCTGCTTATTACTATGCCTTGATTTTGCACACTGATATGGCCCTTATTTAAAATAACTTGTTAATAATTAATGCATTCTTGCGGCGGTTCACAGAATAACTGGAAAAAATGGCACATGAGCTTTCTGGCTTTATTTCTGTCTTCCAGGTGTGCTCAGCCCCACACGTTCACTCCTGGGTCTGGGCCGGGCAGGGAGCCCAGGTGTGCTCCGGGATCGGAGCAAAATCACAAAAATCGTACATTTGCAGTCACCCGAGTAGCGGTGACTCTCACAAATCCCATCGTTCTCCACTTGTCCCCTATAGCTGCACCCTTACAGTGCTGGTCCCGCCGCTGCCTGGCCGTTCTTCAAACACAAACACGACTCTCTCTCCCGATTTCTGGCTGCTTTGCCAATGCCAGCTGTGCTCCGAGCCTGGCCTCCGCCACGCAGCCCTGCAGGTCAGCTCGCACGCAAGTTTTATGCGCAACTTGAATGTTTTTCAAGCCTATCTATCCGAGACAGAGCTGTCAACAGGTAGAGAAGGCATTACGCTTTCAGGAGAAGGTACCTGACTTAACAACATGCCAAAGACAGTTCAAGCTATTACAGAAAATAGTAAGTTTAAGGGAAAATATCAGAGCTTTGCTGTATGGGGGAAGCATCAAAGGGCATTAAGTAAGTAACCAACCGCCGAGCACTTTACGGAGCCCTGGGGACTGACATCGCTGCTCCCAGCAGCAGCCTGGGTTCTGCAGGGAGGAGGCAGAGGCCAGCTGAGATACCCCCCTGCCCATCACAGCCACTGCTTGCTCTCCAGGACAGAACGGGGTAAAGTAAGGCAGCATTTATCGAAATGCCCTTTCGGAATTTGGTGACCAGCTCCCAGGGCACAGAGGCATTTAGAGCCTTTAGGTGCCTTTTAAGACCCCAGACTAATTTCCTTCACTGTGTTCTTGCTCTCTTGAGCTCAGGCCCCACAAATGCAGTAATTGCAAGCATTTGTTTTGAACCATACAAGCCTGAGCTCCAGAGCAAGTTTTATTTACTGCAATTATATCTGGCAGGTAATTTCTAGTAAACGCAGGAAAATGATAAACCTCTCACTAAATTCATGAACAGAAAAATAGGGCAAATTGATCAAATAAGCTGTTTCCTGCATAATAAAAAAATTATTATGTGCATAACATCCTGAAACAGAAATAGCTCTGATGAAACCATAAAGACAAGCAGGAACCTGCTAGAGGCATCTGTGCAGAGTTTTTGAATTTGGGTTCACTCCTAGAAAAGGGACTAAGAATCTGCTTAACTCCACGCCATGAGTTGTTATTACCCATTGCTGGTGGTGGAGCTGCTTGCACACACCCCCATAGCTTGCCCCTGTCCTGTCAGAAGAGTGCTGGCTTATTTTGAGATGCAGCCTTGGAAGGCTGGAGCCCCATTTCTGCTCTTCTTGTTGTTGACTGAAGAGCAATCTTCTTACGGGAGCAGAGAGCCTCGCTTCCTTTCCATATTTATTGAAAATGAAACCAGACAAAGTGTTCAAAATATAATATGTGAGATTTGTTCCACATCTTGTTTAACCGAATGCGTGATGTCACTGAATCTAAATTTCAAATAGCTGAATTCAGGTATTGGGTTTTTCTAAAATGAGCTTTTAATAATTATTGAGCTTTTTCATCTCTGCTATGTAGCTTAATTTACATTAAAAATTTGAATTTCATCTTAAATTCTCAATCTAGCAGTGTTAACACCTCTCCGAGATAAGTAAACGATTGCTACAAATTAGGTCTGGGCTTGGATGCCGCAGCTGATTAACATCACATAAGAACAATTAACAGCATTTTTAGGAGAGGGTAGGAAGAAATGATCATATGCAGTTGAAAGTATAAAGAGAATTTTAGGGAGGTATGTAATTAGGCAAATTAGGCTAGGGTAGCGGCTTTAACGTTTATACCCCAATGAAAAGCATTTATGGTTTCCTGAAGGACCATATAGGTTCTTTAAGGACTGTAATCTTCCATCTCTTCTAAAAGATACATTTACAAAACAATTTAAATGTCAAATTCATTCCATATTAACATCATACCAATCCTAAGTGGTCTAGCATCACCAAGAAAATTAATGAGAGCTTCCCTGCCTGAACTCTGAATTTCTTTCTCATTTGAGTTTGAATAAGGGGAAAAGATAGCTTAGGAAATGAGAGCATACATTTAGACAGGTTAAAGAAAGCTAAAAGCAGAACGCGATCTTTTCAATTTCCACAGTAATATCTATCTGATTCCCTTCTGATGCCATTTTTTAAAACCATTCACGGGGCAGTGGTTGAAGGAGCTGCCACAGGGCTAGGAAGGCCATGTAAAATAATGCGAACATAGCTTTCCCATTTTCCAACTTAAAGCATCATTATGCATGACCTCATGTCACTTTATGCTTCATTATCAATCATCATCTGAGGGCTGAGGAAAGCTTTATCTGCAGCCTGGGTTGTGAAGAATGGCAGCAAATGGAAAATGAGAAAGGGTTGCTTATCGTTTGTGGGAAATACTCTCCTTTGAAACCTCCGTTGTGCTCCCCAGACTCCGTGCGCAAGCCTAGGCAGAGAATGATGTTACTCGGAGGCGCATATTTTCCTCGTCTTTTGGAATAATGGTAACCAGGAGTGACAAGCTGCGAGCTGGAAATTATCCATCACGTGGCATCGCCGTCCTCCTCCCAGCGCACCGCTGGTTAGTCTGGGCACACAGCGATTCCAGTTGTTGCGGTACTGGTTTCTGCTTGCATCGAAGCGGGGAAAATCGGGGGCTACGCTGTTTTGGAAGGGCTCGCCCATCCTGCAGGACTTGCTCTGCCCAGCCAGCGTCAGCCTGGCTGCGGAGCGGCTCTCCCTGCCCTCGCGCCGGCGGTGGGCACGTGCTGGGTACCTGCCTGCAAGTGCCGCTGCGCCGGGCTGAGGGTTTCCTTCTCGGCACGGGTTCCTCTCTGAGCTTGGCTGGTACTTGATTCCTATGAGTTTCCCAAACAAAGAAGAGCAATTACAGCCTCTGATTAAAAAGCCGGAGCAGCATGGCGTGTGCAAATCACGATAACCATTTAGCTGCAACTCTTCCCTCTCTGCCCGTGGGGGCTTAGGCTCAGCCTCCATTGGGGTTGCAGAGTGTTTGTTTTTGCTGCGTTTGCAGCAGCGTGGGATGGGGAGAGGGGGCGAGGGGGCAGCAGGGGAAGGGCATGGCTGTGGGTCTGCCGAGGGAGATAAGGGCTGAGGCGCTGGGAGGGAGAGCTGCGGCGCCGGCCCGTCCCCTGCACATAATGTGCTTTTGCAGAGCGTAGGTTAACAGCGACAGCCAAAGTGGCCATTTCTCTCTGACGCTTTGTTTGGCTTCAGGCTGAGGGCAAGCCGTCCGCTAGACTGCCCTTCCCCATGTCCCATCCCACAGGACACCTGCCACCGCTCCTGACGGCGCCGGAAAGATAAATGTAAGTGTTTTATTTCAAGGGGAGCACTCTTAACGTAATACTGCTAGAGCTATCAACATTGCTATCAGAAGCTGAAGTACTCCTTCCTTGGGCACTAAAATAAATCAGGAAGCACACTTGGCTAGAAGAAAAATATCTTTAGTGTCACCCTTAAAAAACGCTGCTCTCCTCTGGCCCGGCAGGAAGGTTTGGAAGGTAGCGTGAGTTTGTGTAACTCGCCTATATACTTCATAGCATTTACATGCCTTGGGAAAGATGTCCTTGATTAATATAAAGTGCAAGACTGAATGGATCCGAATATGAAACCCGTCTGTTCTAAAGCAAGACCGAGCTCTTGGAGGTGAACACTGGGGTTTGTAGCAGGAACCCAGCAGGGAATGCGCCATCGGTCCCCCATCCTGAGAACAACACGGTGCTGTTCTGCGTGGCAGAGGGCAGTTTTGTGCTTGCCGCTTTCGTCTTCCTTGTGTCTGGAGAAGCGATGCTGCTGCCGAGCCTCTGGGGAGGACAAACTGAGTGTCTGACAAACTCCTCCACTTCTTCACCCCTCCTGGGATCTTGTAGAGGACTATGCTGTCTGTGTTGCAGCAGCTGAGAAGGCCACAGGGCTGGCCAGGTCCCTGCTGGTTGAACAGGAACCAGTTAGCCCCAGTTAGTTGCTTTCACGGTGCGATCCATCACTTTGAGGTTATAACGCCTGAGGTGCACGGGCGGTATGTCAGCACGGGTCCGGAGTCATAGGTACGATTCTCCTGGTACTCAAATCAAAGCAGCTGCCTCCCATCAAAACAGTAGCCTTTTGGGTTTTAAACTTGCTTCGGCAGAGTGTCGTGGTCTCAGGTGATAAATATCGCACTGGAGGAAGCCCCCAGGAACCACCGCCTTAAATCTGTCTTTTATGACTTTTAGGTACTTTACATATTTTCCAGTATTTCCACATCATACTGAACAGTGTTATACAGCGTTAAATTTATCTCTTACCAGGTTACTACAAGCTCTGTCCTTTTAAATGCTTGACCAAATCCATTTTGAAATAAATTCCATGTATATTGCTGAAGTTTATTCTGCTGTTGAAACATTGTACAGAAATCCTTTATCTGTCCTGAAACTTCAAATAAATCTTTGCTTCTTTTAAAATAACCTTTGAAATGTTTTTCATCAAAATGGGTGAAATAGCAAGAATAATAGATGTTGTAGGATTTGTATCCAGTATAGTTTCCTGCTCCTCCAAATGCTTTTGGAAATGCTGACTGATTTGTAACAAAGCTTGAAATGTCACAAGGAGGAATGAATGAAAAATAGACTACTCTAACGTATGTTGAAGTTGAAATTGGCTCAAAGTTTTACCCTTTAGAGATGTTTTTTCCTTTTTTTGCTTTTTTAACTTTTCACAGCAGTCAAATAGTTGGAAAGATAACTGGGAACAAAATGCACGTAGAGGAAATTAATAAATTATGCTCTTATTTTTGGCCCATTTACAAGAGAGATGTGTTAAAACTCCAGTTCAATGCCAAAAGAGAGGATTGCTCGACTTAAAATAAAACCTGTTCATTTTGGTAAAGAGGGACGCTGCACTGCTATGTTCTGAAGGACACATGGCCTGGCTGCGTTTTGCAGGTCCTTCTCTTGAGAGGGGGAACAAGCCCTGACTGTGCCCACCAGCGGGCTGCTCTGCACCCCCAGAGCCTGCGGAAAATCCCTTTACGTTCAAGGTAGGCAGGGCGATGGGGTGGTGCGGGGGCTTTTTAGCAGGATGGGACCATTCATGTCTTGGTCAGTGGTTGAAACCTCGCTGGGAGAGCAAGAGCAAAGTCCTGGCAGTGTTTCCTACCCAGCTGGTGTTGTTGGTTCAACTGTAAGTGCAGTATATCAGTGAACTGGATATATGTTTGTGGATGAATAATAACAAGGGCTTTGCCTGCTCTAGAATTTGCAGTAATTGAAACTGCAAAATTAGGTAAACATTGTTTGAAATCCGGCCAATTTCTGATATAGCAAGAAGACCCTTCAGTGACAGTAAGGCGGCTCCCAGGCCGCCAGCTCATCTACGTTTTGTCCCCGCACCCTTTTCTCGCCGGTTGTATTCCAGTCTTCACAGCGCTCAACGTTTTTCACTCCTCAGGTTAGAAATGTGTGGTGCCTTCTAGGCTTTGCTTCTTTTTATTTTTCCTGATGAATTTACTCACTGGAGTATAAAAAATAATAAAAAAAGCCTCGGGACCTATCTCACTGAAATTAGCCTGTGATTGCTTCCCGCTGGTGGAAGATTTACAGCATCTGGAGCTGCAGCACTGGGGAGACTGTTTGTGACTCTTTGGGCCTCACTCTGCCCTGTCTTCTTCCTTTAGTAACCCCTGATGTTTGGGCAGTGCAAAAGCAAAACGGGAGCCGCAGTAAGCTGTAGCTGAGTGCATTTTATAGTCGCCGAGAACTAGCTTTGCACAAGCATACATAGGTCCATCATCCTCCCTGCGTCGACAGCAGTCTTGAGGTTACATCACTTGGCGCGTTCTCAGTGCTGACTGCAGAATAGTGCAAAAATACTGTCAAATGTGGTATTACATCTTTTGCACGGGATTTTGTGGGAGGAAGCGAGGGCCTTTTTCTTCGTCCAACTCCCATCTCCTGCTGTACCCAGGGCTGTTCCCTGTGCCATGACGCTGGCGTGATGGGGAGGAGAGGAGGGGAAGCAAGAGGTACCGAGCAAAACCACGTCCTCGTGTTCACGTGATGGCTTACAGGTAACACCAGAAAAAAAAAAAAAAAGCAGGTTCCCAAGTTCCAGTTCATGCCTGTGTTGAAACTTGCTGCCCCATCAGAGATGGAGTAACCAAACCCCTTAGTGCAGTGCGTCTGCGAACGCTGAGGTCAGGAGGGAGCTGTGTTGCAAAGGAATGAAACTCCTGCAAATGGTCTGGCTTAATCCTGGGTCCGCAATTATAGGGCTCTCTCACCTTGCTTCTAGAAATTTTTTTTAGCAGAAAAAGGCTCAATGTTGAACTAGAATTTTGTGGGGAAAGAGAAGATCCGTGGAGATTACATTTCTATTTCAGTGCAATTTCATGTTCTACTGCTGCATAGACTAGCTAGTTAATAAGGTATCCGTGAATATGAGGCCCATATTATATTGATTGCTGTGCTGGTATGTAAAAATCAATCCTTGTGATTTTTATTGGTGACCACATGCTATCTTTGGTGTCATTATAATTGTGTCTGTTGTTGATTGACAGCAGCCAATAATCACAGGCGTTTTTGTAATTCTGATCCCTCGTCAAAATACGGAGGGCAGGGAGCGTCCTTGTGCCTAACGCTCTTCTCTGGCACTCGGATGATTCCTCAGAGCCGCGGTCTGCCAGTTTACTTTCATGAAGAAACTTGCTTGGCATTGAGCGGGGACGCAGCTGGGACGGCAGTGGAAGGGCTCTGCAGGGGCAGAGCATCATCTTTGTCTGAGACTGCTTCTCCACCAATAAAACCATCCCTTTGGTTTTAATGAAATCCTTTCTCCCTGGAATCATAACGTGAGCCCATTGAAACACCTGACAGTAATTCTTCCCCTGACTTTGTATTGGGGTAATGGGCAGTTAATGAGAGTTTTGTACTTGGCTGGGGAAAGGTGATAAAGAGAGGAAAAAAATGCATCCTTTGGAGAAGCAGCACGTACGTATCCTGGATCTCTCTCTAGGCTTTTTATCTGATCTGGAGCATGCAAAGGAGATAACTTAAATGAAATTCGCGTGTGATAATCTTCTTGAAAATCTGATTAGGGTGGAAGCAGACTGCTGGAAGGAGATCAGTCCTGGGCTTCCTGGATGCGTCGGCTGAGAGATCTCAGGATCTCCGTAAGCCACCAGAGACTGCAAGGGCTCGATCCTTTATGTTTTGAAGTCTCTATGAGTTAAGTTAGTTGTAACACCTGATTACCTATTTAGCTTTTGGCATCTGATTAAAAAGGTTTGATTACTGAATTTGAACTCAGATTAATTTAATTAGGGCACCAAAACTAATGACATTTACCTGAATTAGCTTTAGATATCAAAATTTAAGTACGACATATAATCTTCACCATGCCTGTAATAAGAAATACCTACCATATATTAGACCTATAGAAACTCAGTTTAGTATTTAGTGCTCATGAAAAAAATTGCTTTTACCTGCATACATTAAATTTCTCTTCCCTTGGCTGATAATCCTCTGCATGTTAGTCTCATGACTGCTTTAAAGATTTTTGAATTAATGTTGAAATTACTCATTTGGGTAGTAGAAGCGTCTGTTTCAGTATTATATCCTTGTCTGGTATTTCTTCATTTTATATGGGATGATGCACTAGAAAGGCATTTGAGGTGCAGGTTATAAAAATACCACAAAGGCACAGAAGACATTTGTTGGAAGAGTGCTCTGTGAATTCGTATGCATTTCTTTCAGAAAAGATCACATGTAGACGGGTAATGTTTATTATTGCTTCTTTCCAGGGCCACAGGTATTAACCAGAGAACGCCTGCAAAGGGAACGGCTGCCGGTGGCTGGTTCTGACACGGTTGCGGGGTCGGAGGATTACAACTTTGGTCAGTGGGAATCTGGGTTCAGAAAACAGGGAGCAGGAAAGCTTGATTCCTCAGGGACCACAGCGCTGGGCTAAATCAGCCCGGGCTGTCCAAAGGAGGAAGGTTTTAAATCAGTGGTAAGTCCGTCCTGCGGGGCTCGCTGGGCGGCACTGGCAGCGGTGGGTGGAGGCAGGCTGAGGTACTGGGAGGAGGTGGACGCCTTCAGCTCCCAGTGAGCCCCGGCAGGACTGCGGGACACGGCGAGGACTGCACCCCACTGACGGCTGACGGGTAGACCTCTGCTGTAAGGGAATCCTGTGGTTCGGTAGGGACTGGACTTGCGGTGACGAAATGGGATGGCTGGAGATGGAGGATTTGGGGTGCGGGCTCAGCGATGCAGGATGAGGGCTGATACCCAGGTGGGCGAGCGGGGGGGGTTATGCTCAGTTCTGTGGGGTGGCTGCGTTAGGGACAATACCATCTTCACAGCTCCAGGCTTAGAAAGCAGTTTCTTGGCTGGCCATGGAAAGCCTTCGGTTAAGATTCAATCTTGTGTCCCGAAAGACAAAAGGCTTGTACTGAATTTTATGTGAGCTGTAAATCACGGGGCTATTGTTAGGGCTAAGGTTAGGTTTCGGGTTAGGGTTCAGACTAACATCCTCAGGAACCCATTTTACTCTTGATCCTCTAAATCCCTGCCAGGGATAAAAGGCTTATAGTTAGTTATCAAATGATAGTGATGGCTCCCTCGGCTGTTTTTAAGCCCAGGTTTGGTGCAGATGTTAGATGAATTTTCAGAGGAACAAAGTGCTCAAGAACTTGATTCATGGGTGGATCTTGGCCCACGTTTTATAGGTCTTCAAGGAACCACCAGAAAACCATTTTTTCCTGCTCTTTGTTTTGAAGCCTAACCCTATGGTACATGAACTGTTGGCATAAACTCAAATCAGAAGGAAATATGAACCATTTGTCATGAAAAGTAGCAGCACATATTTCAGCCCTAAAGCCCTGCAGGCTTTCTGGTATTACGCAATAAAACAAGCTAGTCCACTCTTTCTTTTTGAAACCCCAAACCCAATTTTAATTCTGTTTTCTCCTTAGAGTTCACCCTGTACCTTTTCTCCTTCTGGAAGACATCCTAGCCCCAGGAGCCTTGTCTGGCTGGGCGATAATCCTGCCCGTGTTGCCCCTTTCTGAAGTGGAGCCCTAAGCCAAGCCCAAGGTCCCCGCAGTTCAAGCCTGCCGAGCTCCCCACCGGGAGCATCCTTCTGCCCACTCCTCCGGTGCTGCAGCTTCCCTCCTGCGCATCCTCAGTGCCCCAGAGCAATTCAGGCTTTGGATTTGTGCGAGGAGAGGCAGTTGAGTGCGGGAAAGAGGGAAGAGAAGAAGAAAGAGGGAGGAAACGGGAGAAGTGTGAGAACGAAGGCTGGAAGGAATTTCTGGGGGGTTTCTCATGTTTCCCAACCTCCTGCGGTTGCTCCACATCTCCTCGAGGATGCGCACTTCAGAGCTGAGAGTGACTGATCTCCGCAGCCTGAGGTTTTCTTGGCTTGAGATTCTGTCCTGGGCCAAATTCCAAGCATTTACTCATTTAGATTAATAAATCTAAGAGAAATTAAAGATGAAGATGTATTATCAGAGCCTTTAGCTTCTGTGTAATATTGGTGCATGCCTATGATTTTGTCGTTACATCAGTTCTTGAGAAGTAGAAATTGCTTTCAGTAATTTAATTCTTACTCTATTTTATTGCATTCTTGTATTGCTTCCTTGACCCCGTGTCTCTTTGTTGAGTTATAATAGGTTTTTACAAATTTTCCTTGAATATCTATTTCTTCAGGAGTATCAAATAACCGAATGGCGTATCCGTTCTCTTTCACTCATAACCCAACATGAAAACTGGGTTTACATATATAGTTTGTAGAGTTGAAGGCTGGAGAGGACCATCTGATCAGCTGTTCTGACCTCACCTGTGTCACAGGCTATACATTTCTGCCTCCTGCCCTTGTATTGACTACAGTTGCTTATATTTGACTAAAATCTTAAGTGAAGGCATCTGGTTTTCATCTGGAGTCTGTAAAAGATGGACAACACTCTGCTTTCCAAAGTGATTTGCTAATTATTAGCATTGACAAGTATTTATGCTGTATTTCTGGTTTGAGTTTATCCACCTTATAGCATCTTCCGATATTGTTTCCTGTTACTCCTTCATTCGGTGTTTTCTCCAGGAAAGCACTGACTTCAGTAACAGACCTCTCGTTCTCTCCATGCAGAGCCAGGCTACCCACACCCAGGCTTTTCTGTCCTCACCTGGAAGATGCTCTCTCCAGCCACAGTGGTAACCTTGTGCCAGATTGCCACACTTTCTCCAGTTTTCTCATTTGTTTTGAAAGGCGTGGATCGGAGAACTGCGGAGAGCGTGCCAGTGCTGCGGCCAGAGGTGGTATCGCTGCCTGCGGGTCAGTGCTCAGGGTATGTGCTGGGACCGTGCCGGGGGTGAGGCACAGGCAGGGTGACTGGGGAGGCAGTCACTCTTTTAAAGCATCTTTTAAAGTAAATGGGATTTTTTACCCAGTAAGCACTAACTTTCATTCATTTCGTTAATACCAAGCCAGTTTGGTTTGGTTCAAAGCAAAATACTCTCACCAAATTTTTTTTTTTTTTTTTTTGGGGGGGGATGTTTTAATGATCGTGAAAGTTGGTTTCTGTGTCAGGTATGGATGATAAAAAAGGGCCTGGCTCACATGCTGCCCTTAAATAGCCTGTTCTGTTGGCATCATCACAGGCAGAACAGTGTGCTGGATGGGCCACTCGTCTAATCCAGAAGAACTTTTCTCGTGTTCTTATTTTAGGATCTAAAACTTGCATTCTAATAACTTTCTGGTGACTATTCACAAAGTACTATGGCTTCTTCGACAACAGCTTGTTCCAGCTTGCCCAAGGACTACGATGTTCATTTTGGCTGGGCTTGCTCAAGGCCTGCTTTGCATACTGCTTTTCATCAAGCGTAACGTAGCACCACACTTAATTAAAAGTATACACTCCACTGCCAGTGTTGGAGCAGAGCTGAGTTCATATCCTGAGTTCCACTTCAGAGGAAATCATCATGGGAAATGATTTTGTATCACTGTCCTTTATGTAATGGTTAATACCAGTGATTATTATAGAGCAGAAAAACATCTCTTGTATTTTGTCCTTTAAACAAAAGGATTTAAAGATTTAAAGATACCAGTCCATGAAAAATCATCCTCCCTTTTAGAAAATAAGTAAAGGCTCATACCTCTTGCTGTGCAGTTCAGAATGGGATATTTGATGCTTCAGAGTTTTTCAAGAAATGATACTGTAACGTGTCATTAAGCACTTCTCCATCCCGAGTAAGAGTATCACCAACGTGAATGTTACCCTGTAATCCCCACAGACAGACTGCCATACCTGCAGAAATCCCGATGCCTCATCGAGTCTTAAAGGTATTGATTCAGTGAAGGCAGTCGTGATTGTGTTTAATGCGATGTGCATGTGTGTGCTAGGATGTCCTTGTTAGCGTGGAATTAAATCCCAGCTGTTTGGTGTAAGTCTGACCCAGCTCATGCTCTTCTTCAGCCCAGGCAGTGTCCGTGTTCCTGAAGAACCAGACCCACCTCCTGCCCCCAAAATCCCCGCCAGTCTGAGAGCCGCCTCTATACTGGATAGGTGAGATTCCTGCGTCCGGCAGGGAGGCTGATGGTCAGTGACACTTGCATGTTGTCCATTTTTGTACCTGAAGACTATATGGGCAGCGTCATATCTGGTAGCTGGCATTGCAGCCAGTCACGTAGCGGAAAGGATTATGCATTTGCATTTGTCTCTGAAACGTATCTGATCCTCTGCGACACAGCTCTGCAGGGTGAACGTCCATCAGCTGAACAGTTGGCATCCTCTTCTGCCACTAACGCTGCCTCGTCTTTGGCCGCACGCGGAAACAACTCGCACACGGCAAGGACGTGGGAGTGACTTTGCCTGGGAACGTAGTGGCATCCCTGAGCAAGTCAGGTGTGCAGGATTCTCAGGGGTTTTTCAATGGCCATGTTTCTTGTGAAAAGGAACTTTTTTTGGACTGTTTCCAAATGATTTAGGAAGCCTAGGTGTGTTTAAATACAATTTGTAAAAATGCTCCTGCTGACAGCTACATTTATGAAGTCTGTGAGGTTTCCTTCCAAGCGTTCAGATCGACATCTCGGTGGTGTATTTTTTAGCCTGAAATCCCACGCAATCCGAGGGCTGGGCTGGATTCTTTACTTCTCACATCTGGTCCGCATTAAGCAAACCCTTAATGCTGCCCAGGCTGAGTCACAAGGGCAGCACCTGCAGCACCGGGCAGAGCAGACCCACAGCTGGGGGCAGTTATAACCCCAGCAGCTTTTTCTTCCTCCTCAGCTTCAGCTGGGTGCTTGACCCTAGTATCTGCTGGTGTCTGGCCAAGTGAGGATGCAGTTGAGAGACGTTGTGGAGCCTTTTCGTCCTTCTTCTTGTGTGCTGAGGTGCTGGCTCCTCAAAAGCAGCTAGCTGTTAACGTGCTTAAGGTAAGACTTGAAGCAGGTGAAGGTTACTGTAATTTCACTGTGTGATCTTGCTGATAGTAAGCAAAACAAGTTTGGGTTTTTTTCTGACAGCGAAAGGGGTGCCTAGAAAAACAAGAGTATGCAGGGAATCTGCTGTGCTCCTAGCAGCTTCTGTATTGTTATGCTATTAATAATGTGCTTCAGATATCCATAGAGCTTCCCCTCCTTCTTCCAGCAGGTGCTAAGGAACAATAGATAACCCAGCATTATCAAACTTGTGCTGCCACACAAAACTTTAATAGGGACCCATGCATTTATATGCCAACAGATAAATACATTATCACCAAGCATTTCATGCAAATGAAGGGTTATTCTGCTGTAACACTGTCAGATCATTACAATTTTCCGTTTTAATAACTCCTTAAAGGAGGTATAAAATCCTAGGTTGAATTTCAGGTGAAAGCCCTAGGTTACAGGTACTTCTTTAGTCTGTATTTGCACCCCCAGCCAAGAAAATGCTGTTGGGAAACGTGAGGTTGTGCCCTGCCAGGCTGCGCTTTTACATTCTGCAGCAGTCATTCTGGAGATGTCTTGGTGAGCTGTCCCCAAGTGTAAAATTGCAGTGTACTCTGTGCAGCGATGTTCTTGGTCTGTGTGTATGTAATCATTTTGGTTAAATAGAAAAAGTAATATTCTATTCATTTAAATATTGTAACATCTGACAGAGCTGCAACGCTCCAATATTAATGGCTCACTTGAGGCCAATTCTTCTACTCGAAGGGCTTTTTCCATTGCAAATTCATCATGCAGGCATCAGGCAAAGAGTTATCTTTCACTTTTTTTTCCATGAAGGACAGATATTGATATTCTCCCAAGATGTGAAAATAGATCCCCTTATCAGCACTGTTTAGCATACAGGCTGTGTGCGGAGGCAATACTGTACGGTTGAAAGGCCCTGTGTAGCATAAGAGAGCTCTGCTTTCCCATAGAGCAGTCACGGGAACGCTTGGATGTTACAACTCCAGCCTAAAAAGCTGGATTTCTGTTGAGTTTTCCATTCTTCATTCCCAGTGTCTAGCAGGATACATATTTTGGTCTGGGTAATGTGAGCTCCCGTGCTTTGAAATTGCCTGAATGTTAGTTGGAGACATGGACAGGTGTCTCTGAACAGCCCAAGGCACTGCTCGTGGGGCGAGGAGGACCAGAACAAGGGCTGCTTCTGGGCCACGGAGCTGGGCTTGACTTGCAGCTCTTCTCCAGTCTCCCAGTGAGACTTTCAGCGAGTTGCTGAGGCTTGTGCTTCCATTTTTCATTACTGAAATGCACAAAATAGCATCTTTCCTTTCAAGTGTGATTCTCTCACGTGCTGACAAGGAATGCTGTGGGCCAGAAATCCTGTTTAGCACGTATTTATGTGTGTAGCACAACAGGCGCTTTCCCGTGATTGAGGTCTCGGCTGCAGCACAGCAGCAACGATGTCCTGCTGCTGGCCTCCCAGGACTTGCCGAACAGCACGGGTGCCAATGAAAACGCAGACTGAAATGCTGTTGTTCCTGCTCAGCTGCGTGCTGAAACTGCATATGGAACGTGAAGACCTCCTAGGCTGACAGCTTCTTGCAGGCTGCGAGCAGGGCTTTCGGCCTCCCTGCTTTGGGAGCTGGACGTGCCAGAGGCAACAGTCTCCTGAAGCCTGCATCCCAGGCTTATATAAAATGGAAGGCAAGGTATTATTAAAAACCCAAGCCTGTATGGTTTTTGAGAAGTCCAAGAATGTTATTCTACGGTAGCATCCCAGGTTTGCTTAAGAAAGTATCTAGTAAATGCTAGTAAAATTAATGAATTGCTTTTGGCTGGTGGATCTCCAGTGATGGGTGATTTGGAGTAGCAATGAACACACAGTCTTGGTGCTGCCAGCTGGGGTCTGAGCATTATTATGTAGGGCAGAATTGATTGATTTCCTTGTCTAAATTATTCGCAAGCTTAGTCATTACTTTCGTAGCTGATAATTTCACTGGAGCTTGGGACCTGCCATATTATGGCTTATAAAAGTTTAACCATCAGTGAACTCTTAGGCAATAAATCGCTGTGGTGCTGTATTGCTCTTAAAACTTCACTGAAGCACATGGTTGAAACACCAGGAGAAGCGCAGAGGATCACAGGGTATGGTGTTTAACACTGAGACACGGCAGCAAGTTTCAGGATTCACGTCCTGATCCAGTACGTATGGGTCTGATCTTAAGCTTGCCTTCTTGAAGTTTCATCCTACGGCGCTCTGCGAGGTTCAAACCCTACTTTGCAGATGACCTGGTGGTTACTTTTCTGCAGGCATTTTTCTGCTGGTCCCAAGCATTTATGGCAAGGCCCCTGTTGACTCTCTTGGACGAGAGCAGTTAGCTCGCCGGTGATTGCCCAAGGATCTCATGGTCGCCCTCAACGAGCACGAGCAGTGTCAGGGAATGTCTCCTCGGGGGCACGGGGGGTTTCAGGTTGGGTTTCAACAAAGCTGTACCAAAGCAAGCTTTTCAGTGTTGGTTGGTTGTTGTTTTTTTTTTTTAACTTATACTTGGCTATTTTTCTGCTTTGCACTTCCAAAAGCCATATAGCTGTCTGCAGAGAGCGCTGTGAAATTATTTGAAATGTCTGAGAAAACAGAGCCTGGGCTGGTCCATAAGTGATATATTTATTTAATAATACATATATATTTGTAATTGTAATACATATAAATTTGTAATTTGTAACTGCAGTTTTGTACTGAGCACTGTATTGCGAAGCATGTGCCTATTGTGCTGGTGTTTGGGTCATTTTGGGGGGAGTTTTGTTTAGTTTTGATTTTTGGTTTTAGTATCTTACCCATCGCTAGTTAAAGCCTAGCTAAGGTTATGTGTTCATTTAAGCACAAAGCATGCTTAAGTCTAGAATCACCTGAAATGGCTTTCACCTGGCGTGACTGTAAACTGATTAGATCACACTTGATTCTGCAGTTTTAAGAAGCTCCTTTTGAATGCAATTAGACTACTTGGCAGAAAAATGGACATTTAAAAATTCAGTGAACAATGTAACTGGGTTCCCTAATTTAGTGGGGCACTGTAGGTGTGTTAATATCTACAGTCCCTTGTGGTGACCTACCTTCTCGTTAATGGAAATGCTTATGATACTGCACACTTCATCCTGGGGAAAAAGCAGGTTTTCCACTCACAAAGAGATCCGGGGCCCCTGGTCACACAGTCCCTACAAAACTCTCCTGACCCTCTTACCGTGGTCAACAGATACTTTTTATTAGTTTTAGTTGTTGAGAGGAAGGAATAGAAATAGAATCATTTAGTTTGGAAAAGATCATCGAGTCCAACCGTCATCCATGCCCGCTAGACCGTGGTACAGAGTACCTCGTCTGTGCACTATTTGAACACCTCCAGGGATGGTGACTCAACCACTTCCCTGGGCAGCCTGTTCCAATGTATGACAACCCTCTCAGTAAAGAAATTTTTCCTAATATCCAATCTAAACCTCCCCTGCTGCAACTCCCCAACTTAACCTCCCCATCTGCCAGCCCATGTGCATGGCCAGTGCTGTTATCAAAATGTTTCCAGGCACAGTAGAGTAAGATGATAAGCGGTACAGCAAGCAGTGAAAGCAAAAAGTAGCCACTAATGAGCACTAGACTCTAATATACAGTGAAGCAAGCAAGCCCCATGGCAAGCACAGGAGCCTGCTGATTAATAGCTAAACAGCAGTAACAGCTATAATCTTGATTTAGCACATTCTAATCAAATCTGTTGTCATCTCAAACCCTTTGAGTCCCTCATTGGGCGCCAAAAAGGCCTGTTGTGTTTTAACCCTGGTAGGCAGCTAAGCAGCACACAGCTGCTCGCTCGCTCCCCCAGAGTGGGATGGGGGAGAGATTCAGAAGGTTCCCTTTTTCCATCTGCCATGGCTTGCAACTATCATTTCTTTTTAAACAGACTGGCAGTATAACAAATCTAAAAGGAGCTTGACCATGCTTCTTGGTTTAGGAGATATTTAGTCAAATTTTTAATGCCATAGCTAATGCCTGTCAGCTAAAGTGTGTGGTATCCAACAGGCTTACACTGTGGTGTCAGTGTTTTTTAACCTGATTTTTTTGGTCACAGGCTCTCAACTAGATTATCTGATACTGAACAGTACTTTCCTTAGGGTTTAAAGACAAGTTTAAAGGATTATATCTATTCATCTGGAAAATATTAATTGTCAAGACAAAGGAATTGTTTTCTTTAATTTAAAAAAAAAGCAGCTGTGGCAACTACTCTGAAAAGTATTAATAGCAGTAATGATTGTAGTGCCATATCTTTGCTTTTTACCAATAGCATGCTTAAATATGGAAAAATTATTATATATCCAAGACTGGATGTTATTGTTATCCTCAGACTTGGCAAAATAGTGTTGACACTGAACTCTTCACACTTTCTAGAAAAATCTATAGAATATGTCAAATAAAGGTAGTAAAGAGTTTGAGTTGTTCCTTAGAACTGTTACAGTTATAATATTGTATAAGAAAATACTGTTTTCCTGTATAAAACTTTTTGGGTACGAGCACTGAAAGTTCCTTGTTACCTCTGAAAGTTTGTCACTTCTGAATCTTGTTTGCAGTCTGGAATATGAACTACTGACTGGAGGCTCTCTAACTTTTACAATGAATTGTGAAATGGGGCTTGGATTTGTGAGGCTTTGTGTTAGTAGTAATAGGCATATGAACATAATACAAATAAAAATTTAAAAGAGCAAGTATTAATAGTAAAGTTAATAAAAAGTTAACTATAAGGGGTTCATGATGTCTGGAAAAATCCACTTCTTACAGAATGCAGTGCTTACTGATCCAAAAGGATCTCAACTAAGAAATCCTATTTGTGTGCATAAAGTTGGTTACAAATTAGTCCTTTAAGCCTATGCTCTCAATCATTAATTATAGAGTGTATTTTATAGTTTGCTCATTATCTTTTAAAACAATGGATGTAATCATACAACTGAGTGTCCAGGAAAACTGAACAAGAACAGACTCCTTGGGTTGTATGTGTTAAAGTTTGTATACAAACACACCTCCCTTGACTTTCCTCTGCACTAATTTGAGTATAAAAAGGATTTTAAAAACAACTGATGAAAAATTTAATTTTTCAAAGAAAATTAACAGATCCACAGAAGTTCACAAAATGACCCATTTTTATCCTGCAGAGAAACTGAGTAAAATGTGACAAATTTGATTAAAAGTGTTCATGACAAAGGCAATTGAAAAATAAGTAATTTTG
>JANXJC010000037.1:22517120-22527653 GCA_027564655.1 Leptodon cayanensis | reverse complement strand
CAGCACTTTTTAGATGGGGGGGGGGGGGAAAAAACAAACGCAACCTCTTTCAGCAAAGGTTTTAGCCAGCTCTAGCTTAACATCTTTGTTCTCTACCTAGGACCTGTGGTACCTTTTTAATAGTTAAACCTGTAGGCTCTCCGTGCGGTGGGTGTGCATATAACGTCCAACTGCGGTTGCGTTGAGGTTCTGCTCCCCACCTGCAGCCGATGATGTTTGACCCCTTACAGCCTGGACGGGGCTCTCGGACCCGCCGCGAGGTGAGTGCATCCCTGCTCAGCTACAGGGCTCTGCGCTTAAATTAAAACCTGCTCCTTGGCTGTGGCAGCATTGCTTTGTGGCGCCATCGGCATTCAATCGCAGTGTTTACGGAGAAGGGGGAATGCCATTTTTAATAAATAATCATGCTTCCCTTATGTATTAAATTGTAAAATGAATTAACCTAACTTTCCACAAAATGCGTTTTAAAACAAATTTTATGCCTGCAATACTGGCATATACTGAAATCTATGGGGAGGAACTCAGTAAAGTGCTGGCAGCCTGGGAATTTATTATTTATGTAATTTTTGAAGGTTTTCATCTTTCTGCAGCCTGTAAGCAGATGGGCTTATAACATTTGATTTCCCCGGATCCTAATTAAAGCTGGGAACATTGAAGTTAAGAAATTAAGTGACCATTACTTAATTTTTCTCCCATTGAGATTTTTCTTTATGCTTTTTTCACTCTCTCCAAGACTGCACTGACTTTTCATTTATTTTGACACCATTTTGCAGTCATAATGTGATTCAGAGGGAGGCTGAAGCGGGGTTTGTGTTGACACGCCATTTCTGAAAACATACATGTCTAATCGTTTTGTGCAATGTATTCGCAGTGGCCATGGCCCTGATGGCACGGTGTCGGTGGGCACTGGGACTGCCAGCGTGACGGCAGCGTTGGGCACTTTGCGAGCGCGAGTTCTTCTGTCCTCATCAGCCCTGTGAGGCAGGAACGGGCCCTCGCGCCTCTGTGGGTGGAAGAGATGGAAGGGTGGGATGGATGTTTTTAATGAGGTCCGCAGAGATGCAAGGTCCCTCGTGTCTGTGCTTCCTCCTGCATTTGGTGTCTGCAGACCTTACGATCACACTTCGTGTTCAGTGCTGTTGCTCACCAGGTGCATTAGGTATCTGTTGAAACTGCTCACAGCCTGGCAAATGGGCTAAAAAAACAAAAACAAACAAACAACAACAACAAAACCAAAAAAAAAAACCCGAACGCCCAACAGATAAATCTCGTTGCTTCTACATGGAACATAACCTTGGACGTGATGCAGAGTTTCAGATCCCACCAGTCTTGCTGATGCCGAGTAAACTGCTCATCGCACCGTCCCTTGGCAGATGACAACCGACAGCCCTGTATGATGATGTTATTAAGTTAAATTGTGAGTTAGAAATGTAGCTTGGAGTTTAATGCTTTCTGATGGGTATAGCTTTACATTTATATGACATTGATTTTTGCTGGGTCATCACTGACAAAGTTTGAAACATTAATAATTACAGCATGGCTGTTTCAACACTGGGGGGGTGACTTCTGCTGTTCTTCTGGAGAAAGGCTTACAGGTGTGGGTCTAGACCCAGCTGCAACACTGACTTATGCCACGTTTTTAAAGTCTCAAATCCACATCTGCATTCCTCACAAGACAGAGGCTCAAGCTAATAGAACAGCAGAGGTTTGTGTAAGTAGATGTGATGCTAAAAAATAAAATGTGCAAACCAGATCTCCCGAGCACAAAAGGCAGGGCAGATTACAGCTGAAAAATGGCTTATGTGGAAGGTGTTTACTGGGTGCTGGCTTTTCTTCTCTAGCAGCACGGTGCTCATATTTCAATGTGTTATTGTATAGCCTGACAAACAAGTATTCTTAGGAGCCTGCAAGGAGCTCCCAGAGAAGTATTTTTAAAATTAAGTGGCAAAAAAGTAATTGTTTGTATTTCCAGCTGTTATTCCTAGCTAGGGGTTTTGGAACGGCACAAAGCATTTCCATGAGTGTTAGGAATGGGTTTTCTAATGAGGTTGTTAGGTATGTCTGCTCCCAGTCTGGTCCCGCTCGGACATGCAGCTACCTTGCTTAGACATTTCTTCCCTTCTGTTAATTGCTCTGGGCTTCTAATGAACGCAGATGTGGTCATGGTTATGGCTCTGTGTCACTGAAACTGGAGCAACACAAGATCAAGATGGGGGCTGTGAGGCAGAGACCGTACTGGAAACTGGGGTGAATTAATTGCTAACATTAAAAAAGGGAATTATACAACCACACTAATGAAACTCACGGTTCAGGCCCCAAGCTGATTGCTTAAGAAGGTCAACAAGAAATGCCTTACCCACATATTTCATTGCTCAACTGGCTGGCTGGCCCTACGGTAAGGTGCTTGAATGTGTTTGAGTCATTCAGCTATGGAGGTTAGAGCAGAACAATTGCGTCTGGAGTTAAACGTGTAGTAGATAAAAGATATTGCTTGCTGGGTCTCTGCCATCCCTCTTGCTTTTGCTTTCGGCATGGTTTAAAAACCCTGCATCCCAGCATGCCGGTTCCCCACCGGCTGATGCACAGCAGCTGCCTCGAACCATGCAGGACCGAGGCTCCTGGGCTGGACACTGTCAAAACCTCACCAAGGCGCACTGGAATGGCCGTAATTAGCGCCGGTAGTTGGGCAGGTTCTGTCCAGACACCCAGCAACAGGCATGAAACAAAGCCACTTTTGTCATTGGTATGGTAAGTTGATTGAAATGAGGCAGTTGGTTATGAAGGCATAAAGCAAGCCTAGCAATGTACTGTCACCTTCTCGGAGATTTAGAGTTTATCTGAGTGTTTCCCATCTGCCTCGGGAGTGATCTGCTCTTTTTAATAATTTTCATATGTTAGAAACAGAAGAATTTGGGGACTTTTTTTTTTTTTTTAAAGGAAAAAATGAACAGCTAAGCATTTAGACATTGAGAGAAAGCGTGAATCTTTTAAGGATCTCCAGTAAGTTGTATATAGTGAGTAGTCCCACGCAGTTTTATGTATTTTAGTGCTTCAAAATGGTTAATTTCCCAAAGATGAGGAAAATTGCAAGCAAAATTGACCAAGACAAAAAATGTAGAGGTAAACATGTGAATGAAATTTGGAAGTCTCTTACAGAGTTTTATTAGATGATTAAACCGATTGTGATTCCACAGTCTGGAAACATGACAGCTTTTGCTAAAAGTCTTCTCTAGCCCAGAGCATGAAAAAGGCAATTATTAGATATAAAAATAATAAGGGAAAAAAGGGCACATAAGAATTTATGTACATTCAACATTTCCATGTATGGAAAAGAAGGGAAGCAAAATAAACCGGTTTTGGCTCCTCTGTTAAGGAACTCTCCAGGGGCTGTTGAGTTTTTTGGCTGGGTATGATGATTTTGAACAAGTTTTAGTAAAGCTAACAAATTTTCCAAAAGCTCTAACACCTGTAAATATTGTTGTGCGTTCAGAAGGGCAGGTGGGTGGCCCAGCCTGTGACTGCCACTTGCACTTCTGTGAATCCTTTCATAGTTTATATGAATTTGGCTAATGAAGAAGAATAATTGAATAAATTTCACTGTGATAGATGATTTCTATTGCATTTAGCTGTGCTGGGCATAGAGCTTTTTTTATTATTATCTAGGCCTTTAACTCAGCGTGAAGTTTTGGTAATATGGGCATTGTTATATTCAAGTAGTTCCACCATGTGGTCTGCCCTTCGGCTGTTTGAATTCCCAATATCTTGATCATGTTTTCTACATCTTTTTCCTACTTTCTGGCTGCCTTGTGACTGCTCAAATACAGTGAGCTGTTCCCAACGCTTCCAGAGCAGATCTGATGCCCTTTGATACCAGCTCTCGAAACAAAAGCTAACGTCAATACTCATGGAGGTCTACATCTCAGGCGCCATGAATTCAGCTAAAATATTTAGAAGTGAGGAAAGTGAAGGAAAAAACCCTCCTCCCTGTCCTTAGCTTGGCTGTTTGTCTTTGGATGCCCAGCATGCCTCCACGCACTGTTCTGGTTTGGGGGTTTTTTTTTGTGGGATATTGGAGGCAGAAATTCTGCCGTGGGGCAGAGAGAGGTCTTTGGATGTCTTTGTACTTAACTAACTGGTCCTCCATGCTGAATTGGTTATCAGCTGTCCTAGTCGTTGCTCAGGGAGGAGAGCACTTCAATACGCATCTCTGCACAGGCTCTACCCGCGGAGATGGGTGGCAAAGGCAGGCAGACCTGTGGGCTTGTATGTGTGCGCTGATGCACGGACAGCCGTCGTTTGGAGTGGGCTAATGGAGCCACCTCTACTTATAGCCTTACCATAGCCGCTTTTCTGTGCATCCTCCGTTTCAACCGTGAAGCAAACTGGATCAGGCCGTTGGGAGAGCAGCGATCTCGGGCTGCGCAGACGGTGTTTCCAGGGATGCTCGCAGGTTTGGAGGAGGGAACCCGATGGTACCAGGAGTCTTCTCTGCAGCAGCTTCCTGGTTTCTTTTTCTCCTCAGCAGGGAAGAAAACCAAGATATGTAACATCTGTGTTAGGCTGCCAGGAAACAGAGCAGATCTGTCATCTCCCAACTCATCGGTGTTTCTCAGCATGGCGTGTGCGGTCCTCTGTAGGTCAAACAACAAATTGCTTTATCACTAAGGTGTTTGATGGGAGCAATGCCCCCCTGCAAACCTTGCCTACCAAGAAAAATTATTTCTAATATATCTCCCTTTCTGTGAGAGAGGGCCTCTCAAATATTTTTCATTTAAAATTCTTAAAATATGTAAGTCTTTGCAGCAGAGAAGGTTCAGTTATTGATTCCGATAACCTCGTTCTCTGCTGACAGCGTGGGGCAGAGACACTGGAAGATGCTGAGCTGAAGCAGTGGTTAAGGACAGACTGCAAATACTGATCCTCTCCCAAGAAAAAGTAACGCGAGTCTTTGCAGCTTTGGAAAACGGCACAGGCTTTTCACTGTCGCAGAGGCATGCGGCAAGGGCTAGGCTGCGCTGTTGGGAGCGAGACGGGTTCTGCTTCCTTGTGGCTGAGGATGAATATTTTGAAGTTTCTGAATGTGCACGTAAAGTTTCTAGCTGTGTGTGAAGAACTGGGAATGCTTCTGTCCGTGCAAGCAGACGGGTGTGGGACCAGCACGTCTCAGTGGCGTGCATCCCTTCGAGATGCGGGTGCTGATGCTCCTGGTCCCTCAGCATTTCCAGTTCCACAAAAGCACCGAGTCTCGGTGCGAATATACGGCACCGCTCAGGTCTTCTGCTCCTTGCTATTGACTGGAATTCGGTGTCTTGTGTGCAACGTGTGCCAGGTAGGGAGAGGAGTGGGTAAAGCAGAGGCTGTTTGAAAATGGTTCTTTGGGGCATGGGGTCAGCCTGGGCAGCCCAGCCAGCCACTAATGGTGGGCAGGTCATTTACCAGCTTGGAGCTTAATTAGAGCAGTGGTGTGACGGGCTGGCAGGCTGTGTGGTTGCTTTATTGTTTAGGCTTTCTGTCTTTTAGGTCTTATCCCAGTCTTTAGGAAATACATGCTTTCTTAGGCTGTTGGCAGCCTGCGTTTGAGTGTCTTTGAGAGCTAGAGCATCAGCTTACTACAGCTGATAAGAATATTATTATTATTAATTATAACATCATTTCTCTAGGTTACTTTCCAGTATTCCTTTCAGCAGTATTCTAGAGTAATAAGACACACCAGTGTTATTCCTGCCCTAGGACAGTCTGTGCTGCTCCAGAACAAAACACACGTGCCCTGACGCGACGCAGCGGCATCGCAGAACTTGTCTGCAGCAGGGAAATGGTGGTTGTGGTCCACCACTGGCCACCTGGCTGGTAGGACGGGTGAATTGGAGAGCAGATGTGTTTGAGTCTTGGCAATTTCTTGGGGAATTGGGAAGACTGATAGGGAGGGCCTTGGGCTTTGTTTCTGCGTACCCCTAAAATGGATTGTGGGGTGCTGCAGCGAGGCTGGCCGGGACGGGGTGGTCGCCTGGCCAGAGTGTGTCCGCCTGTAAGACGACCTGTGTGTTTTTTCCCATGGGGAGTGAAAGTTGTTCCCCTCCAGCTTGCTCTGGTTGAAGTCTCTACTGGTTTCATTTGTTTTGTTGTTATCTAAATAATGCTGTCTCTGCATGTTTAAACAAAAAAAAAAAAAACAAGCAAAGCAAAAGTCCTGGGCAACCCTCTGCTCTGACAGCAAGGCAGGCTGCAACGGCAACCGGAGCTGAACGACAGCTCGCCCCAGGCACCGCCGTCCCTGCGGGGAGGGGAGGGTGGTCTGGAATGGAAAACATTAAATAAAGTTTAATCCACTAAAAGGGTACCCAGTCTTGCTTAATTTGCAAACAGCCAGAGAAATGTAAAAGCAAGTAACAGTACCCTAGCAAGCCTATTGCTGCTTAATTTTTTTTTTTCTTTTTCCCTAGATGCCCGATGATTTTCCCAAGTAGCACAGGGCTATGGGCTTTTCATGCCCTGTTTCAGGTGGTGGGCATGCACACGAGCACTGGCTGCTTCCAAGTGAACTTCCCATCAGGATCCCATTTTGTAGAGATGCTGCCAGTACTTCAGTACTCGAGATAGTGCCCGTGCATGTAACATCCGAGCCATCTGCAGCAGATTAACTTCCCCAGGCTTCTCTAAATCTCTCCTTCCTGTGATCTCCCAGCATCATTTACAAAACCCCAATTTATGCCCTCCAGGTTGACCTTTAAGCCTTTCTTACCTTAGTTGAACTTGCAGCATATGAATCTGTTTACAAGGCTTTGCTTTCCACATAGCAGGGTATTATAGACTGAATTTTCACCATATGGCACTTCCTTCACAGCTACATCTTCAAGAAATTGCTTACAGGTGCAAGGATCTCAGTCTGAGGCTTTTTCCAACATCATTGTGACCCCAGTGAATATTTTATTGACTATTTCTCTTTTTTGTCTGCAGCTATCAGCTGTTATGCTGACTTCTACTTTTTTTCCTAGCTGTACATGCAGAGTCTTGCCTTACTATTACAGAAAAAAAATCAAATAGGTACAAAAACGGCTCGGGTCAGAAATATTCCATTGTATGACCTTTGCAAATCCTCTTTACTCATGGGTTTTATGTGATAATTTAATGCTTCAGTGAGAAATGGTCTCAAAGTAGACATATTAAATAGCACTTGTTTTTTGACCTGTGGCATCCTCAAGTCAAGAGTTTCCCAGATTTTCTTGCACACATTTCTGGTTATTCATCGGGTTTGCAGCTGATACGTTTCTATTCATTTGGGTCTATTAGGGAAGCAGCCAAAGTATTCTCAAGCATGAGATTTAGCCTTTGCTTTCCTCTTCTGAATACAGATCATCTGTGGTCAACAGGAGCGGGCGTCCAGCCCATCAGATGTGTGGCTGGTCGGTGCAGCAAGCGGCAGCCCCTGCCGTCGCCGAGGTGGTAGGGTGGGATTCTCCCCCCATTACTCAATATCTAGGCGTCTGTATCCCCTTTCTTCTCTAGACATCTGCTTCCTCGTGAATTTGAAAGCCAAGTTAGACTGTTTTGCGATACTAATAGTTGTACCTTGCCCCGTATATGTCCTTACTCCCCAGCCCCGGGAGTGAGAATGTTCTCCCTGGGTCCTTACCGAGGATGAAGATGTGCGTGAGGGCGATGATAGACTGCTCGATGGAAATGAGCACAGGGCAATGGAAATTACAATACCCAAGGCAGGAGAAGGGCCTGGAGAGCTTAATATGACATTATCAGGCAGCCCAGGCAATCCCAGCTGTGGATTATCGAGAGTTGTCCCATGAATTTTAAGTGTAATTCCAGTGATTTTTAATGAATCCACATCTGTTGGAGGTGCTGCCCTGTAACTGGAGAGTTGTCATGGGTAATACTTTCCTTTTAAAAAGGGAGAAGTGGCAGCTTCAGGTCAGCGCTCTGCAAACTGTTAGCGAGGCAGAAGGAGGGAGTTGTCGTGGTCACAGAGGCAAATGGACAGTGAAATATGCTATAATTACTACTGCGTTGCACTCTAATTAGGTTTGGGGTTTGGTTTTTTTTGCATAAAAGATCTCTTTTTTTTTTTTTTTTGACAATGATAATGTTTGGATGTGATCTGTCTGACACACAGGAAATTATTATTTGGAGTTGATACAATGGCAATTACTATTAAAACTGTAAAGGAGAGGAGGAGCTGGCTAAAGGGGAGACTCTGCATTATATATGCCAGAGAGTTACTGGGGTGGATGGCAGCGGTGGGGTTAGGGTAAGCTTGCAGAAGTAAAATTGGCAATACTAAGGAGGTCTAGATGTGATAGGGGAAGAATTAGCTGGTGATATTGATTAGGTAATAGAAGCAAGAGGAAACTGGATAGCATAAAATGCAGAATAACGCATTTATAGCAACACTTTGCTATCACCTGGGGACTTTTCATCTAGAAATGATGGGGAGGGAAAAAGATCTGACTTAGAGTGGTTTTTTGTAGGACAAGTGAGGTGTGTGGCCCACCTGTGAAAAGTCTGTGATTGATTTGTTTGTTAGGATGCATTAGGTAAAGTATCTTTAGTAAAGACTCAACAAGGTTACGGCTGCTGTGTAAGGCCTTGGTGTGACCTCATTTGGGATATTTTGTGCAGTTCCAGGAATTGTGTTCCAAAAGATGAAGTTCTTGGGATCAGGTGCAGAAAAGGGATTCTGGGATGGTAAGAAGAGTGTAGGATCTTTCTTATAAAAGTGTATTAGAGGAGCTTGTCTTGTTCAGCATGATAATGTGCGGGTTGAGAGGGGATAGGCTGACTCTCTGTAAGTGCATTTGGGAGTAAGAGTCAAGGAGGAAGAATAATGTCTTGCATTTAATAGTGAGCTCATACTGTCTTTTAATGAGCTATAAACTGAAAATTAATAACTTGGATGGAAAATTAGCCAGTAATAAGGTAATTGCTAGCCATTCAAGGAGTAAAGTTTTTCAAACTAGTAGTAGGGAAGAGGGAGCATAGCACAGGTCCTGAACAGTTGAGAGCGTGAGCTTTGTTAGCATCTTGTCTTCATATTTGTGGGATCTGTGTCTGGTTGTCTCTCTGCCAGTTCCTGATCACTTTTCATCTTCCATTCCCACTGGATTTATTCTTGCAGTCCTTTCTCTGCTCCTTTCCTTTCTGCAAAGCATAGTATCAATGCTATCGTATTCTTGAGTCAGAGCTTTGGAAACCAAACATTTCAGTAAATGTGGAATTAAAGCAGAATTAATTTATTTTGCCCTAAATGTTATATTAACTTTTCACTTATTTGTGTATTATAGCAAATGGACTCAAACTACAGATTTATGTGTCTTCCGGAAGACTGTTTTGATACAGTTTATTGAAATAAACTGGAAACATTAGAGAGATGCCTCTTTTAACTTGTGGCCTGAAATTAAAATGAAATTATCAGCGTATTGGCTAATTAAGAGAAGACACTTGTAATTTAAGTTTTGGTATTCAATATAACTGTAAGTCACAGGGTAACGATGATAGTTAAAACAATATTATGAGAAACTGACGTTTTCATTCCGGTGATGAACTTGTGAAATGAATCAACCAATTTAAAGTTTAACGATGTCGTCAGTGTGGCTGAGCGTGCATGCTTTCCACAGGCAGCGTAGCGCCGTCCGAATGTAAAGCTGCTTTAAACAGGAGTTAATGTGGATTTTTATTCAGCAATTCAGTTGAAAGGGGCTATTATTTGATATCACTTCAACCTGAAATGAGTGCCAGTTCAACTAGCAGGGAGTGAATTAAATTTGATTGCAATAATGCGCATAAAAAGCCCATGTAGAACCAAAAGTTAAATGCTCTTTTACTGGGGTGAGAACTGTTAGTTTTGCAGAAAGAGTTGTAAAATCCCGCAGAAAAGGCGGAGGGGAGGTGGGGGGAGTTTTCTTTATAGCCTGCGTTACACAGCACCGTGCCGCGGGGGCCTGGCCTTGTGCAGACAGGCACCGATCGGGCGGAGGGTTTTTCTGGACCGGTAGCTGCAGTTTTGCTCCCACCAGTCCCTGTGGGTGCCCCTCGGGGTGACCGGCCCCGTCAGCATTGGGCCAAGCTCAGCACCAGCCCCACGGGACTGCCGGGCTTTGCCGAGCCCAGAGCGTGTACGTCTGCCCAGAAAGGGCCGGGCAGGGTGCCGTGCCCTCAGGGGAAATAAAAATCGAGGTATCGATGGGTGGGGAAGAGGGGTGGCTTTTCGTTTGGTTGGCTTTTTGGGGGGGCAGCGGCATCGCTGTGGAGACAGACCCTTCTGCCCGCCTGCGCAGTACGGGTCTGCTGTCTGACGTCGTGCCACGTCTGGTTGGGGGCTTTGTTGGGCGACGCTGCCAGAGGATGGGCCGAAACGTGGGAGCCATGCTCGCCCTTCTCGTAGGGGAGGTGTGCTGGTTCTGACTGGGGTAGAGTTGATTTTCTTCACAGTAGCTGGTATGGGGCTATATTTTGGATCTGTGCTGAAACACACAGTGTTGATAATTCAGAGATGTTTTAGCTATTGCTGAGCAGGGCTCACCCAGA
>JANXJC010000037.1:22493110-22516848 GCA_027564655.1 Leptodon cayanensis | reverse complement strand
GGGAATGAATTCCTGGTTTGCTTTGCTCGTGCGCACGGCTTTTGCTTTACCTATCAAACTGTCTTTGTCTCAACCGACGGGTTTTCTCACTTTCACCCTTCCAATTCTCTCCCCCACCCCGCCGTTGGGTGAGCGATTGAGCGGCTGTGTGGTGCGTAGTTGCCGGCTGGCGTTACACCATGACAGGAGGTTACCGTACAGCTTTGAACATCTGATGTTTTCAGATCAGTGCACCGTGAACCACGTTTTCCACGGGCAGCACTGCCACTGAAGATGTGGCCCCAAGCTGCAGGAGATTTTCTTTCTAGAAGTAGCCCATATGTACTTGCTCGACACCCACTGGAGATGCGAGTTTAACACTTGCAGACCAGGCAGCGGGTACCCGGAGGTGATGGTGGAGATGCTCCCGTCGCCCGCGGCTCCCTCAGCAGTGCGGGTGGCAGCCGAAGCTCTCCTTGGTGCTCCTCTTGGAGACCCTCCCTGCGCGCTCAGCAATGCTCACGGAGCTGGCTCCATCATGTCCTCTGCCGTCTTCCCTGCTTTAAAGCTTTTAACCCAAGTACAGCCATTATCGAGCCTTTTACTTAGAGCATGGTCTTCATCACGCTTGAAACAAAGTCAGGGACTAAGGACAGGCTGGACAGCCCACAGGATGGCTTCAGAGCCCTGATGAGCTTTGTCCTCCCCACAGTCTGACTCGACGTGGAAAATGGCAGAGAGGCCAGAAGTATCCCCGTGTCAGGGTAATCCCATGGCACGTGAGCCTGTGGCCACGCTAAATTCCTTCTGCTTTAGTCTGTCTCATCGGGAGAGGTGTTAGTTGAGCAGTAGCGCTGTGATTTTTCTGGTCAAAGTAAACCAAGAAACATGGTTTCACTGGAGAACGCTCGCAGTCCGTTGCTGGAGCTGTCATTTTTAAAAGAATGAAATTACTGATTTAAGTCAAATAACTAAAAGGAAAACAAGGAATTTACGGTTTGTTTATAAATGACTTGTGAGCTTAAAAAGAGGCTACATCTGTTGACCAAATTATTCATGATGAATTATGTGCTCACCCCTAGTTAGTAAAAGATTTACAATAATTTCTTCTTTCTTTTTCTGTATTACTCTGTTCAGCCAGATATCTGTTTCCTCTGTGGATATTATATTAAAATCTTTATGTACAGTAAACACTATTTCTTATTGCAGGCATCTATCTTGAAGGCAGAAGTTAAAAAAAAATTAAAAAGGAAAGGAAAACGCACCATGAAGATCAATTTCTTTTATATTTATTGAGTTAAAACTTGCAGACTTGAATTGAAACGGGATCTCATTTATCATCAGACTTGGTTGCATCTTTAAATAACCCCATCTTTATCAAAATATGTTCACAACATAATTTATGAAAGTAGCAATTTGGCAGATTGAACTATATTTTTCTGAATTGAATCTCTGTTCTCTCTGATTTAATATTTAATAACTAAAGCATATCTGATAGTGAACTAGATAGAAGTGACAACTCTTCTATGTGGGCTGATTAGGGGAAGAAAATCCTGCAGGCAAGTAATATCTTAGTTTTCAAAGGATGCTTTTAAGCTATTCAGTTCTTTTTCCTCTTTGAAATTCTTATAATAGTTTGAACAACCTTGAATTAACAAATGTAAATTAGTGTTTTAAATCACACTTCTTAAATACTTACCTGGATGACTTCAGAGAAGTGAGTTCTGACTTCTTACAAATAGATAATTTCTAGAGAAGATCCACAACTTAATGATCTTTTTTAGCATTGCAATAAATGCATAAAATATTTTGTTTGAAATAAAATATTTGTAGTGCAAAAGTAAGGCCCAGGTTCGGCTTGTTAAAGATGTGTGTGTCTAAATATATTTGTACCACCATTGGCTTGAATCAGACTTAAGAATTATCTTATTAAAGGAAAAAAAAAGAGGAAAAGTCTCTCCAATAAGGCTCACAAACTTTTTTTTTTCTTTTTGAGAAAATACGTTCCTTATCTGTTACAGATTTGATGGGTTAAGGGACTTTGATATGATTCCTGGGCTGGATAGCTACATACACAAAAGTTAAAACAAGACATGATTGCTGCCTGAAACAAACCAAAATGGATCTCGTCAGAGGTTTCACTGAGTTTGAGTAAGTTGATTTTCAGTATTTGTGGTTTTGACGTGTGGCCGTACTGTCGGGCTCCAGCAGGACTGCCGCTGCACGAGAAGCCCTTGGCCTCCGGGGTGATGCTGTACAAATACCAAAGACATGGAGGGAACAAACCAGGAGAAGGATTTTCTTGCGCTATTTCTGACTGGTTGAACATTCATAGCCCCAGCTATGAAAGCACGGCTTGATATTTATGGCTGCCATTACGGCATTGTGCATTGAAAAGAATATTCTGATTTTGTGGTAGTGCAAGTCTGACGGGATAAACCTTTGGCCGAGACATTACGCTGTCTCCTCAGCTGCTCGGTGCTCGTCGTGCTTCAGCGGAGGGACGTGGCTGTGGCCAGGGGCTGCCCATCCTTTGCAGGCACATCGATCTGCTTTTCGCCATCAATGCCGTAAAATTAAATAGAAAAGTCTAACGTGGCTTTAATCTTCCTCCAGCTCGGGTTTTTGCAGGGTCACCGCGGGCGCGCTGTGTGCCGGCACGCAGGCGGCTCCTCCTGCCCTGCTGGTTTCTGCTGCAGGAGATCAGGTCCGGGAGAAGGGAATTGCAACCGTGCTTAAAGCTTTTGGGATGGTTTGGACACGTGTTACCTGCCTGCTTTCTGCCAGCTTGGGCCCAATTCAAACTGCAAGATTAAATTTGCTTACTTTTGTAGTTATATAGCCTTTTAAAACGTAGGAAGAGTCACGGCGCAGGAAGAGTCGTAGCAGCGTTAAAGAGCAAAAAGCCGTTTGGCTTTTCTACTAACCTGATAGAAAAAAACCCAACAAATTCCGATTTGCTTAGCATGCAGTTACCACCTGCCCAATGCTCATGCCTTCCCGGCTGGGTGTATTCTGGTAACAGTTAAACAGCTTTCATCTTTCCTTTTATTGTTATTGGCAGCTTGGAGGTTTGGCATAAGTATTTGGATGCAATCAGAATAAAGCAATATTGAATTGTTGTAGTGGGAAACCAAAATCCTTCACTTAAGGAGAAACCTCTCCCTTCAAAAGCAGCTCCTCTCGCCCACCTCCGCCAGCCTTGACATGAGGTATCAATTGCAGTCTGCTGGGGAACGAGGAATAGCTTTTAAGTTTTGTTGGGGATTCCCCCCCCCCATTGTACTTATTCCTGTCTTCCTCCAGCACTTAATTGATTTCTGCATCCTTGCAGCATCTTCTTCCAGGCCTAAAGGGCACCAGGGTGGCATCTTATCCCTCTTTCATGGCTTAGATCGAGTCCTAATAGGACTTAAGGGGTTTGGCTTAAGCAGTGGCAGAGCTGTGTCTTGAAAGATGTGAAGAATAATTAACTGGCAATTTATAACGCCTTAATTAAATGTAGTGATCGTTTCACACTATTGCAATCTGTAAGACGCCTCGGTAGGCAGAGATTTATGGTCGCTGTGGAAAGGGTCCCAGACCCTTTCCCGAATGCCATGGATCGCTGGGATTTGACTCGCTTCTGAGAGGGACTGCAGGCTTTGGGCTGGTGAGAAATGGGAGGATTGATGGGTGCGTGCGTGGGGCGAGCCTGGCTAGCTCCTGCTGCTTTTAATTTTTAGTCTTTTCAATGGATTTAGCCCCAGGGGCAGGCGCTGAGCCCGCAGGCCTTGTGACGGCTCCGTGTGGTCCCCGCTCGCTCCCCGGCATCCCAGCCCAGTGCTGCCGAGGAGGGGGAAGGGGCCAGTCTGGGTCCCGGGGGGGTTGCAGGCGGTGTGGCCGTACTTCTTGGCTGGCTTTTGGGCACGGGAATCCGGCGTGCCGGTCGGTGCCTGCGAGTCTGGGAGACCGCGAGTCCTCCGTGCCCAGCACAGCGTGTCCTCCTGCAGACAGAAGGGAAGAGTTCGTGCTGCTGGCGTCCGAGGAGCTGCACCGGTCTAAAATTAGTCTAAATAAAGCAAGGACAAGAAAGGAGCAGACGCGTATATGGAAGATGGGACCACATAAACAGGGTGGTCTCCCACGTCTGCAGACCCCTGGTGCGGCTCTGGCAGCTGACTGCGTTATGCAGCCTATTTTTGCATCTTCAGGCATGTGCGCTCTCTCTTAAAAAACCCGATAAAATAAAAAATAGCTCTTCCCCAGAATCCTGGGACAGGTGAAAAATATAATCCCCAGACCAAATGGCCAACAAAGATGTCTGTTGAAGGAAAGCTTAAAATAAAACTGTTGCTGGGGAGAAACGAAACTGTAGAGTTGGTAAGTGTAACAAGACTTGTAATATGTAATTAAAATCAAATTTATCAAGACTAGCACTCATTACATGGGGTTTGGGTGGGTTTTTTTTTCCCAACTCCCGAAACTATGAAGTTCTTTGAGAACTTCAGTGATCAATAACCCATTACAATAGTGACACAAACTCTGAACCTAATTACCAGTTGCAGTGCAGCAGAGCTTACCTAATGAGTTATAAAAATTATTGGAATGGGCAAAAGTGTGGGGGGTTAATATCCTTTTTTTTTTTATATATTTTTCTCTATACACCTTGATCTCTTGAGTGCCAACAGAATTCAGGCTAAAAAGAAGGATAATTAAACTTGTCTTTTATCAAATCTCAAACTGCAAGCACAGCATCTGTTTTTTTCACTGCTTGGATAAAATTCTGATTTTTCTGGAATATAAGAAGCCACCTTGTTTTACTAGCACAGCTCCCAAACCTTGCTGCATTTCATTCTTAATGAAGCATACAGACGTACAATTTTTTTTTTTTCTCCTTAAAATGGTTCTGTGTGTAGGTACTTTTTTTTTTTCTTTTTTCCTCTTCTATTAAAGTGAATCTGTGCTGCTGGAATCTGAAAATTCCAGAATTAAAACTTGCTTATGTCCTGTTCTGCAGAAATCATGAAGCCTGTTGCCTGTTGTGGGCTTTGGATCAGGTTTAACATCCATCCAAATAAAGCGTTGGAAGTAAGAACGGCCCTGTCCTCCGGATGCTTAGAGTGAATGATCTGCCCTCCTGTGAAGTCTCAGGCAGATGCGTATGTTAGTAGGACAGAAGGATGCTCTAACATTAATGCACCTGGGAGCTCACATTCGGGTAACTTTGTTTCATGAACATTAGATGTTTTTATTTCTTTTTAGAAATATTTTGTTTATGGATGTGTTGTCTTTCTTAGCGTTCTTCAGTATCTTTAAGTCATGTATTTGTTTGGGGAGGACAGCGAATGCAAGTTTGGGCTTACTGTGACTTGGTGGTCGAAACCCAGATACAATAAATATCGGGCTATTGGTAGCTTATTTGTAATCTCCTGGCTGATGCGTACTGGAGTCTTCTGCTCTAATTAAGGTTTTCTCTGTACTATTATCTATGGGTTATCTGTGGGCAAAGAATGGAAAATCAGTGTTCGGGCTGAAGCAGACTCTTTTTACTAACAATTTTCACCGGGGCGGAATGGCCTGCTGGAAAAGAGGGGAGCGTGAGCTCCCCCAGAAAAGCGTCTCCCGTTGCGGCTGTCGGAGCCAGAGCAGGCACTCGGAGGGACCTCGCAGCTTCATCTGTTCTCGCCTGCCAATGCAGGAAACATCGACCCTTTCTTTCCTCTTTCACCTGGTTGTTAAATACCCGTACATATAAGTACACTTCTTCCTGAGAGGCACCCAGTCTTGATTCTGAAATGCGTAGTGATGGTGGACTCGCTGCTTCTCAGCTTGGTGTTATTCACACTCGTTAAGTTCGTTTGGACGTTCTCATTTGAATTTTTTGGCATCCAGTCACTTATTCCTCTTGCACCTTTCAGTGTGAGATTGAAGAACCCTCCAGTGCTGTTTTTTCCTGAACATAATCAAGGTGATATACTGTAATCAAGCCACCTCTCGGTCGTCTTCGTGCTAAACTGGCTTGAACTTTTTTCAGTTTCTCTCTGCCAGCCCTCGAAAGCTTTTTTTGGTACTTCCAGTTGTTCTGGTCTTTCTTAAGCGAGGAAGAGCAAGGAATGAAGTGGTGTTGGTATACTTAACGCTACCTACGTGTCCCCGTCCCTGCTGCCGGCGGTGCCTGTCCCCGAGGGACCCACCAGTGCCCGGCTCCAGCCCGCAGCCGGCGGCCTCGCCGCAGGGATGTGCTGCCCTGGGCGATGGCTTGGCTTGGAGACAGGGATGCCTCGACAGGTCGGGCATGGGAGTGCGTTTATATATACGTAATGATATTTAGAGATGCGCCCGTAAATTGTCTAGGTACCTACTATACGTGACTGAGTCTATTAAAATGAACATACAGCTAACTTCCCCAGAATGCTAAACCAGGAAGACTACTTGAGTTCAGCCCTTTGTACCAGGCAGTTGCAAGCTTTCTATTTGTAAAAAGGCAAAAAATTTCCCCCAATTTTAGCTATCAAAGCTGAATTTGGCTTCTAAGGTTCATTTAATCACTACAATGGCTTAGTTAGAGAGAACGCTGCAGAAGGGTAATTTGTCTTTATTTGTCAGCTCCCCAGGGCTGACTTCTTTTGAAGGGCAAAAGTGAATAGGAGGTAGGAATAAATTGTAAGCTGTCTAATTTTTGACCTGTGATTTCTTTCAGACGTTATGTTTGGGGAGTTTTTGAACAGTGGCATCAGGAGACCATCGGTGAAACCTGTAAGGTGTTGCCAGCCTGTGATTTGGCTGATCCCGTGAAATGCCATAGTGGTTTACACATTTTAACCAAGGAAAATGTGTACGGGATTTAAAGGGGAAAGGAATGAGTGGAGTTCTCTGCAGATCTTCATAGTTACGGTGGGGCAAATTAATTTAAGCAGTATAAATTGGTTCGATGAAACTACATTTTCACACTGTTTCAGTGTGGCAGCAGCGGCACGAGCCTCATCCAACACCCACCAAAGTCAATAGAAAGACTCCTATTGATTTCAAAGGGGCTTGAATCTTATTTAGTGAAAACTTCACTGAAGACAGCTTGCGCATGTCCTGACTAATGTTGTAAGGTAAACTGCTTCCTGCTGTGCATTGAAAAATGGGTCACTTTTGTGATTAATGCTGATTCCTAGGAAAGCTGTCCTTGTGCTAGGTCATCTGTACACGCGGACAGAGTACTTCATCTCAAAGGGTCGCAAAATCCTCTGCCAATTACAGGAGTTAATTGACATGTAAAACCCCAGTAATAAAATTATATGACTGCAAAAATAAAATGACATTTGGGAATGGACTTGTTAGGATTTCTAACAATAACTTTGTTCGCTTGCGTTGTGCTCTAGGTTTGGTTTTGTGGTTGCGTTGTCCTGCTCTTGTGCCTCTTTCCAGGTTCTGGTCTAAGCACTTAACTCGGAACCCTTTTCCTATTTGGCTCTTAAATTGAAACTATCTGAATCCGAAGTTTTAAAAGTGTGTTTTCTAGTCCCACTGTAGAGAAAGCTAAAATCTTGACAGGGCAATGGTAGGCATCTTCCAAGAACGGTCATTCTCCATAGGGCTCAGTTTTGGCTGCCAGAGAGAGATAACTAATGAACATTGGCAGTTTAGCTAGAAACTGATATTGTAGGGGTGAAAATCAGGTGGGTTTTACCATTCTTGTTGGCTGATGAAATCATGCTTGTTCACAGGACATAGTGTCAGCATGATTTAGCCACCATCAAAGCTGCTGGACTTAAAGTCACAGTCGGATTCAGCAGTGAGATGATCAATGCACTTCAGCTATCTCACCCTAAAATTTTCTACCTTTATTCATAGTGAAGCCAGACAATTCAAAATTTCTCATATGAAGTCAAATGCCACCTGTATCCTGTCTTCTGCAGGAAATCTGAAGTCATCTTAGAGAATTAGCTAGTCTCACATATAAAGCACATGAATTGATGTCAGACCTCTCGGTGTTTTGGGTAGCTTATTCTAACACTGTTTCATTATAAAATGAGTCCAACAATAAATTTTGGGTTCCCCATGAAGTGTATCTAGATATATGTGTGGGAAAACTGTATCTTAAAATTTACCTTTATTATTTACCTTTGCTATCATTATGCATTGGCAAAATGCAGTGAACTAATGCTTACTGATGAAATTATTTTAAATACAAACTCCTAAACTTAGGCTTATTTTTTGATAAATATCATTGATGGCATATACCATATCTTTGTCCTTAACAGAAATCGTTAAAGATGCATAAGCAAAAAATGTTTTTCCAAAACAGTAGGAGAAACTTGGCTGTAGTAACAATGCTTTGCATTAGACTGTTAGGCTTTGATTAGAGGCAGTGTCTTGCAGTTAGGGTCCACGAGTTTTGCTCTATCATATAGCGGCATTTATTTTACATTCCCTCATTGCTCTTTGAACAGTTCAGCTTGGTTAATGGGACTTAAGAGGTAGAAGTCATCTTGAATCTGCTTCCTTGAAGAAGAATATTCAGAATGTAAATCTGACTTTTTTAGCTATTTATAATTGCTGTGGATTCCTTAGTTCCCTCTTTCATTTTTCTCTTTATATTTCCTACTCTCCTGCCCATGTTAATTTTACCAAAGTATCTTGATTTACCAGGGACATAGCTAAACAAGTTGAGCTCGTTTATATGGTGACAAGAGGATACAAGCAGAAAAGGGCAAGTAGTGTGCAGCAGCATTTGTTTCTAGCACATGATCAACAACAAATTTATGGTGGATGCCTGGTTTTATATTGCCCATTAAAGCGGTGTTCATCCATGGTGGTGAGCAGACAGCACGCACAAATTTCCAGTTTAACGAGGTTCAACTTCATTCACTTTTATGTGAATTCTCTGTTCTTTCTGCTCCAGCCTGGAGGTGTCGGAGAGCTTCTGCAGCCAACACCGCGCGCGACAGCAGCAGCGAACTAGTAGGGATGAGGCTTGAAAACTGAGATAGGTTGAAAGCCCTTTGGGAAGCTGGGACAGTAATTAAAGCTGGCAGTAATTAAGTGTGTCCTAGCTCAGGCAAGAGGAAGATCCACTGCAATCAGCAGAGGCTCTCGGCTCTCCCACCTGGTGGGTAACGCGGGACGGGACCTGGAGGGAGCCCGTGTTCGTGCCTAGATGCAAGACACGTAACTGTCCTTCTCCCTTCTTCTGGCGGAGAAAGAGCCTGGAGCAGAGCTGGGCACAGCTCGAGGCGCCCAGCAGTCGTGCCTTTCAGTTGACTTTGTCTTGGGTATTTTCAGTTTTCATCCATAAGTTTGGATGACGAATGAAGAAGCCCGAGGGAGCAGGAGGCACCAGCAAAACCCCGTGCCAGGGCTGCCCGTAGCAGCCTTCACGCCGTGCTTCAGGCTTCTCCACCTGCAAACACTCAGCAGGGTTTTCTGCTCTGTGCTTGGGCACTGCCATGAAAGTAGAGAGCTGAAGAGATGCAAGGATGTTCTGTAAAAGGAAGAACAGCTGGTAGGGTCTACATGTATAGGCATAAAGTGAGCTGTTCTCTGCTTTTACCAGTCTCCTAGCTTTAAGCAGACTGTAATAAATCAGCTAAAACACAGTCACAAAATAATGCCAATTGGCTGTCTTTTTATCAACATTTTCTTTCTGTCCTTCCTGCTTTTTACCATAAAGTTCAGGAGTTTTAAGTGAGGGTAAAAAGCTGCAGACACGGAGGCAGCCCTGCGTACAGCCCTGGAGAGGATCAGCAGCAAGAGGGGCTGGGGCTTGCGCTGTCCCCAAACACCTCAGCCCTTGTCAGCCACTGCTATTAAACGGTTCCAGAAATAAAGATCTTTGTTCCAAAACCCATTTTAGGTTGCTAAGTGACAGCAGCATGCTTGCCTTTTGCATTACTTACTAAGCCCAGCTTCTAAAAGCAAGGAAATGAATAGTTAAAGGCATGATAAAATTCAGAGTGCCAGGTATTAAATACATTATTCTTCCTTGGGGGAAAGAAATGGACATTTTGGCTCGCATAAAGGCCAGACCTCCATCTCAGGGCAGGGAGCGCGGAGGGCGGCGGGCGAGGAAGGGGTAGTTAAGCCCTTCAAAGCTGCTCGTGTTGACCGTGCTCCTTCCAGCGAGGGGATGCTCCGGAGGGGAGAGCTGGGAGATCAGGCTTTTATCACGCTGTGCACTTGTCTTTCCTTCTGAAAACATGGAGCCTTTGGTGGAAGTTGCTCAAAAACATTTTTCAGTGTCCTGCTGCTGTCTTTCACTTTTGCTTCCCTCCCAGAAAACCAGGTATCGTTATAAATGACGGTATTTCTGCACCTATTTCTCCCTATAAAGTGCCTCTTGAACATCAAAATCTAGGTATGTTTCATTTTCTTCAGAGATGGGAAGATAGAAATGAACATTTAGAATAATACAATAGTAATAAAAAAAAACAAAATCCAAAGGCAGCTTTCAAATCGGGCCTTGTTTAAAACAATGTACCATCATTCCCGTGGTCCCTAGCAGGGAGAAGAGGAATTCAGGGCTGAATTATTTTGCCTTTGAGAACATCCTGGTGGTAGCATGGTCCTTAGGTCTGGAGAGAGAATATCAAGTGGGTGATGCCTCAGCTCTAGCCTTGAATTTGGTACAGTGATTTAATTATCTTGGAGTATAGGGGAAAATAAACTGTGCCAGATAAGCATCTAGAGCTGCACACTGCCTCCCTGGAGGAAGGGACTAGAGTTGAGAGGGACTAAAATAGGATTTCTTAATAAAAGCTCATTAGCAGTGCCTGCGTCGCTGGTCCCAGTGTTAACTATGACAAATATGTATATTTCATGATCACAGGAAAGTGCTATTCAAATATAAATAATTCCTTCTGTACAGCATACTTGGAAAAAAAATTGTCAGATATTTTCAGTCAACAGCAGTTGGCTTTGCAAAACTCCTCATCAGCTGTGATAAGCTATTAGGGGAATGTTTATGGACGCATCGAAAATAAACTCCAAAAAGCATCCGTCATCTTTATTGCCCCTTTACAAAGCGAAAGGGTTTGTTTTGTTGCTGGAATAGTTTAAAAAGGACTGAAACTGGGGAAGATGGAGAGAATTGACAGGGTTTAGTGTTTTTCAGATATGACATCAGGGTTTAGTACAAGAAATGAGAGATAATTCATGTTCCTGTAGCACTGAAAATGCTCTGCAAAGTCTCCAAAACACAGAAGTCTCTGAATCGCAGGAATAATCAGGTGCTTTATGTTACTTTGGTTTAATATAGGTCTTAACACCCCACCCCTCCCCCAAAAGATAAATTTTAGCACCCCTAAGGTCACCGCGCCTCAAAACCGTCTGCGAAGGGAAGGGGTTTTCTCATGTCAGTAGCAACTGGGGTGCTCTGGGTTGGTTTTTCAGCAGTTTGGAGAGTTTGTCTGTGTGTGAAGGCAGAGCTGCTGGGCGGCGTGGGAGGGCTGCGAGACCTCCGCCTAACGCCTCGCTCGTCCCGCCGCCCCAAGCTTGCCGAGCTGCTGCCGACGCCAAGGGGTGCCCAGATGGGTTTGAATTTGATCGCTTTGTTTGTTATAACTAGTTGTCTTAAAAACCCTGCGTTTTATAAAAATACTGCCTGCCTGTTCTCTGCAAGCTCCAGAGCATAGGAACAGAAAAGGTAACGAAAACACCGATATATTCTGCGAAGGTGCCTGGGCTGTGCTGTTATGCCTTGTACTGCTTTAAAAATTCACGCTCCCCGGGCAGCAGGAAGTTGCTTAAAATCTGCAAAAGCTACAAAAATTGAAATGAAACTTTTAAATAACAGTCATATTGTAGGTATGCGCTGCAATCCATTGTGCCTTTCCTGATGTGGTAATTACTACCGTTACAGAACATTTTAATTACAACAGTGAGTCAAACTTCTGCATCTCATGAAAGCTCCTGACTACAAAAACTATATTATATATGCACAGATACAGTTTTTCTACTAATGTTTTCCTTCCTTTGTATTTAGCTGTTAACAGAGACCGATTGCTGCTGTCACATCTCCTACTTGTTTAAAAGTTTCAGGATTTTTCCAGCATTGTGTGGAAAGCAAACATTTTCTTTATAGAGTTATTAGATTGTCAATGGACCCTCATTTTATAAACTTGCTTTTAAAATCTAGCTGGGCAGAGAAACTGTTTGATATAGTGATTCTGCAAGCTGAGAGAGAGAAGACTGCAAATTCCAGTTTGAGTCATTTAGCAGATTTACAAACGTTTTCTCAGGGTAAGATTAGAAATAATGCAAGTCTTTAAAGGAGAGCTTGGAGAACATGGCTGTAAACAGCTTCTCAAAGCTGGTGAGTGTTAGCCTGAAACAGTGGATTTTTAAATGAAATTATACACCCCCCTCTGTTCTTCAGTTGCTTCTAAAAACAACAATGTAGAAGATAAATCAAAATTAATTTTTCACACCGTGGGAAATTCTTAATGGGAAGCTTATGTAAAGCTTTGTGCATTCAAGATTCACTCTTTCAGGTTTTCTTTTTTTTTTTTTCCACTGCACATTTTGCTGAGAAATTAAGTGCTAATAGCCTTTTTCAATAACTGTCCTCTTGGTTTCACCCTGGCCTACTGATAATTTTTGCTACAAGGATCTTGCTCTTGCTCACAGCCTCGGCCTCCCTCTGCCTCGCACACCCAGAGCTACTTTTAAAAATCCATCACCGCCCTAAAATCCCATCTAAATGTGATTTCACAGCCTGGTCTTAACTCCGCAGCAAAATGGCAGGTGGACATGGAAAGAAGCCACTGGATGAGGCAGGACCTGAAGCAGTTCGTTGAACGTCAGCTTCAGCCGGGGGTGTCCCGAAGCCCAAGGTCCGACGGTAGCGAGCGTCTGCGGGGCTGCAAGGGGGGAAGAGCGGGGATGTTAGCATAGCCTGCACGGGGATGGTACAATATTTGTACTGAATATTCATAAACTGGTATTCATGAGCCCATGCTTGTTCTAAGAATGCTAGCGTATACCCACAGGTATTTCCCTTTGATGTTTCTCTAGTCTTCGAGATCAAAATCAACCTTGTGGCTAAAAACATTCTTTGCAAAAAGTACTCGGCCATCTGTGAAAAACAGTTGGATTTCTCTAACCTGCATTGTGGGTGCTCAGCCACCCCCAAACCAGGCATCCTGTGTGACCACCTTTCGCAACTAAAAACACTGCCCAGGAAGGATGGGATGGATACCTGGTTTGCATTTTAAAAAGCCTTTTTTTTTTTTTTTTTTTTGCATGAAAACCAAGGAGCTGTTGCTCCATTTGCCTCATCGCCGTGCAGATGTTTGGGTAGGTCCATAGTGAAGATAAGGGAGCTCGTACAAGAGTGTGGTGCCATCGGCTTTGTGTACGACCTGCGTGTATTTTAGGAGCCCTCGGCAGAAAATGAGGCCCTGGATGATGATGATTGTAGTGTGCGTGCCTGGGCAGGGGATCCTGCGTGGAAGAATTCGGAGGACACCACTTTCAGGAAGCAGGTGAAGAAAGGAGAGGGTGATAAAGAGATAGCGTGTAGGGGGAAGGAATAAAGCCTAAATGTTATGCCCTCACATACAGCCAGGACAATAATTCCAGCAGATTGCAGAAAAGCAGGGACACTTCTGGCCATTGCACATTATTATTTATTTATGACTTGCTACTTTATTGACATGAAAAACAGTTTTGGAGAGCAGCTGATACAGATATTGCAATTTAATTTTTAGCTGCATGGGGTTGGTGTGTGATGAGAATCTCACCTGATGGGCTGTAAAAGACACCTTTATTATTCTTTTCTTTGTTATCTCTCTGGAAGGTTCAAATTGCGCTTGGGAAAATGAAGAACAAAAATATGCACAGTGACTAGATTAACTACCTGGCAATTACGCTATAGGTCTTTTCAGGGTCACTAAGGCAAAATTAGTTCCTTAAAGCATGCCTCAAACCCAGAAATTTCTTTACGAAGAAATAAATGAAATGGTTGACAAAAAGGAATTGTTAAATCCATCCTCTTAAATCCATCACACCACCATGAAATAAAGATTTATAGTCATGCAGTTTATGTGAACCAGATCCCATGCTTTCATGGCTTTACTAGGGAAAGCGTTGTGTTCAAAATCCGTAGCGGAAGGGGACATATAGTGGGCCTATTTTCTCTAAAAAGTGGGTGCCGAACATGAGTGTTTGTTTGAAAGCAGACCATTTCCATTTAAATGTTATCGTCTGTTTTAATGGAAAAGCAGCAAATAATTATTTTGGTTTGGGTTTTACATTTCTGTTCTTTGTACCAGTACAAAGTAAAGATTTGGGGGTCTTTTAAATGAAAACTGACTGTTCATTGCAATCTGTTTCTCATTTGTTCTTTGTATTCTTGCGGCGGTTCTCAGAAGTAGGAAAGATTTGGGGCATGAGAATGAGGCATGGATACCGGATGAATTCATGATACGTCTAGAGCTTTTCCTTTCTGCCTCCTCATGTGGAGCAGCGGAGCCTGATTCTTTCCTTTCTGAAAGCAAACCTGGTTGTGGTCCTGCCTGCACCAGCACAAACCAGCACAGAGCCGGGGCATTCCCCTGTCCCGCTGTACAGCACCTGACTCCTGTAGCATCCCTCCAACCCTCTCCAGCATTCTCCCTGAGGTCAGGAATTGGGTACCAAAGCACTGGGTACTGCCAGTGACACGAGAGGCAGCGAAGTCTCGCTTGAATTCCTAATTTTGGCTGGAAGTTTCCAAGCTGTGTAAGGAGTTTGTCCAATTCTGAGCATCCACGTAGCCTAGGTGCCTTTGGCAATCACATTAGTAAAAATTAAGGAGGATGTCTCTGGAGCATAGGAAAAAACTGAGAGTAAATGGCTCTATATTTTAGAGGCTGTATTTTTTTGTAATCTTTTCCCAGAGTGAAAATCTCACTTAAGGGTTCATGGGAACAACTTTTTCTTAAGCAGAAGTTCTTACTTTAGATTTTACTGGTGGTATTAAAATTATGTCTAGGAACGATAACACTTTGTAGCTGTATAGTAGCTATTAACCAGAAGAATCTTGATTTGAATGTTTATTGTTTGTTGATACAGAAACTGTACTGCCTGCTGCTGAAAAAAATGAAGCATCAATGAATATTATGGGAACTGCTCTATGTCAGCTTCTATTAGGGGATGGCTTTTCAGCAGTTGCTTACTAAGCAATTGGAGTACTGAGAATACCATCAAGTCACTTAAGATCCCTGGGAGGCAGGACCTTGGTTTTGCACCTTGATAGAAATATGTCCAAAAATATGTTAAAATACGGAGAAAACAAATCTTACTGCCAATTTTCTATGAATAGAACACTTGCCAAGCTCACGTACACACTGCTGCTGTTGTGGTTGTGGGCTTTTTTTTGTAAGCAGTTACTTTTATCTCACTCGTCTTCAACTGTCCCGTTTAAATAACTTTTGCACAGGTTTCCGCAACTTTGCAGCGTCCACATGGGATGTGCCTGTTGTGCCAAGCAGGAATTACCAGGATGGTGACTCCCTCTGCGCTCCCTTCGCGTCACCGGTTGCTCTTGGAGCTTCTGGTTTTCTTCTGCATCGGTGCTGGCCCGAAAAACGCTTGGGGGTTGTCAAGTGAACTGGTCCTTAGAGCGCTTTAATGCATTTTCAAAGTAACACACTGCTAATTGACGTGTAAACTTCTTGCCGCCATTAATAAGATAAATCGGTGTTTTCTTGATTCTTATGCACAGTTTATGGTAATTTTAAGCCCTACAGAAAGTGGCTGTTTCCATGAACAAATGTGGATAATTAGTTGTAGATAGTTATTATGCAAATTTAGTAATCTGCACCTTTGAATGGAAGTGGATGAGCAGGTTGAGCATAATGCCCAAATTTTGGATGCAAATAGAAATGCCGTTACGGTGTAACCTGCCCAGGTTGCCCATGCTTAAGATCAGCTGCAGAAATTAATTTAGGAAATCAACCCCAGAAATCAACCCAACCTCTTCTCCATCTCCAGGAGTGAGTGTGGCTGGGGTCGAGCGGCTCGCGAGGGAGCCCGGCTGTTTCCAACAGGCACTTCCCCGCTTGCAGTTATAAATGAGCAAGCCACGCTTTGGCGGGGGGAGACGATAACCGCGCGGAGCTGACAGTATTAGGGTTAACGTTCTGTGTAATTACGGAGACGAGCTCTCTAACCAGCTGTACGGCACAGCTCTCGCAGCTGCAGGCTTTGCCGCAGAGCTTGACGCCTACCTTTTAATTTAAGAGCATGGATGGGGCAATAAATGGATCAAACCCACCACGGGGCTGCGATAGCAACTGGCAGGGCGCGCTCGCTCCGGGCGGCTCGGCTAATTAGCGACTTCAGCCGAGGGGCTGAGAGATCATAGGGGCTCTCGGGCTGTGCCGCCCTGATTTTGGGGGTCTCTCTCAGGTTTGTCAGAGTCTCCCTGTGCTCAAATACCAATTCTTTTAGCGGAGCAGCGAGAGTGGCGTGGCTGGCCTGGAAGAAGAGTTTGTGGCTCGCACAGAGGCTGCGTCTGAAATAATTGTGTTGCGTTTCCAAGTGTGTCCTTTGGCATCGCTGCTTGGTCTTACTGCCTGGGAAAGGCTGGTGGGAAAGTCCTGTTGTGACATTTTTTTGACCAAAACCTCACTTCAGTGAAATTGAAAGGTTTGGGCAAGTATTAATGTTTTAAGGTTTGTTTAGAAAAGTCCTGACTATCTAGATAAAATACTCAATTTTAATGCTTTTGCTACCACATCTTGTCATTTAGGTTTGTTTTGAAAATTTTTTTTTTTGAAACAGATACGTAAATACTTTCAACAGGCTGAAATGGAAAGGAATGTTTTGAGTTATGAGACTGAAACATTCAAGCAACCCCCAAGTTTGTTTATTTTTCTCTCTCTCTCTCTTTTTTTTTTTTTTTCTCCCCTTCTCCAGAGTTCAGCGCAGGACACCTCATGTTTATCTGCTCCATTTTGAAACTAAACTTCCCGTCAAATGTAAAACCCAGTTTCCGAACACCGTTCTGGTGCTATCAGAAATTGCAGCCGCCCCTGTGAAGCAGTGGAGGGGTGGCTCGCGGCACAGACGGAGCCCCTGCCCTGCTTCGGGGACCCCAACTGGGCTGGAAGCAAGCGGTGGCGTTGGCCAGGCTGGGGGGTCCCTCCAGGAGGAGAGCTCCATGCCGTTGCCGTTCAATGTAAGTATGTTCTTATAGACTAATTTCTTTTCTATCAGTTGGAATTTTGTTCATCTGGGCTGTCTCAGCTTCATCATTGCTCTAAGTAATCAAGAGCAGGCTATTAATTAAGAGAGTAGCAGAGAGCAACATGCTTGAGATATATTTTTTCCTGTGAGAGGCTTCAGCTCTACTCCTGTTGCCACGTGGTTTGTGATTTACAGCGACTGGCGTTTTCTCTTCCCACGTCTTGGCTTCTGCCGCCCCGAAGTCCTCTCCGAGCGCGCCGGCAATCGCCAGTCGGTACCAAAACCCGCGCTGCCTGTGCCGTTGTGGCCCCGTCAGGGCTGTGTAACGGCACGCTCGCTCCGCCGCCGGCTCTGCTCGAAGGGACCTGGCGCCGGGGTTAGAATCCGCACACACGTGCTCTTCCGTCGGGGAAACTCCTACGCGGGGAAGGTTTGTTGCGTTATCCACGAGAATGGATATAGCAAGTGGAAATGTTTGATGTTAAGGGAAAACAGGCTTTGTCCTTGACAGCCTGGTTCAGGCTTGGCTTCCCCACAGTGCAGTACAGGGAGATCGAGAGCGCAGATAGGTAAAGGCAGCCCGGGATCCGCTCGGTTTTCCTGGCAAACCTCGGGGGCATCCCAGGGCGCTGGATCCCATCCAGCCCCCGGATCGCTCCCACCTCCGCCCAGGGCTTGGGGGAGAGCGGCTCCTCCGCTCGTGCCCCGCTCCCCCCCGATGCAAATCGGGGTCCCTGCCGGCACCGACTTCGTGAATACTGAATAAAAATGCCTTATGATGTTTTCCCTTTCGTTCTGAGAGACATCAGGTGGGTGTGGGGTACAAATGAGGGCATAGGCTCTTGTTTCTCTGAAGGAGGACAGAGCAAGTTATATTTACATTATGCGACGCGTGCCCTGACTGTCAATATTTTGAAGCTACTACACAGACGGGCTGAAATTCTCCACCTGAACTTTGTAGAACTATATTATCACTCAATCTTTTGATTATCATTGGGGGGAAAAAAACACATTTCCATAACAATAGCACTTGATGACCAGAGATGGTGAAAATTCAAGGTCTAATTTTATACATAGAAATAAAGATACGACTTCTCTGCCGAAATATTTGAAACTTGTTTTAAGAAAAGATGTTGGTGGAGAACAGATGGCTGCCTCCTGCCATACATATTCATGAGTGCATTTATTTCATTATGTCTTCCCCTAGGAAACTCGGCGCTTCAGCTTCTATAAGTTTGCCTGGCCATCAAATTGAGCAGTCAGAAGCCCTCTGTCAAAGCTCTGTTGCTGTAGAAATTGGAGAAAGTATGTGAAAGGCTTTAGCACTTTTGTCTTGACTTTTATCACCAAAACACCTGTTGTTTCGGGATCAAAAGCAGAGGTTTTTATCAGGTGTAATGTAGGCTGTCTTTGGGTGGATAAAGTGACATGTTCACTTTAACTAAATTACTTTAACCTTAATTTTGTGACATCCTTGGGCAGTGCTGCTTAATAACTTCTAGAGGGCTGAGACCTATGGGCTCAGCGTGTGGCAGGAGCTCCCACTGCAACCCAGAGCTGCCAAAACGTCTCTTGGGGAAATAAGTCGTGTGATCCTCTGCTTGATATATTAATTGCCCAGGATAAATCTTACAAAGCAGCAATCGCTTAACTCACAAAGGGAAGTAAAGCATACAGATAGAACTACAAATACAATTTGAAGCGTCTTTTCACATAGGAAAATGTTGTTAAGCACTAATGAGAGCTAAAAATGTTTTGAGGACTGTTTTTAATCTACTTTTAAGGCTTCCATGTGAAACTTTGGATTTTTAAAGTTTTACCCAAAGAGAAGTTGTTTTTTTTTTCCCCCTATTTTTTCCCTTTCCCAGTAACACCTGATTTCATATGAGAGGATGCACACTGCTTTCTCTAAACACCGGCTGCATTTGGCTTTTTTGCCACAACACAGCGACGTGCAGCCCTAAACGTGTCTCTAGCGGACATCAGTAGCGCTCCGTGGTGGTTCTGGGGCGTTGCAAGCTGTCGCAAGCCTCTTCCACCCCGACGGGCAGAGCATCCTCTGGAAAGGCTGAGCCACCTTCTTGAGGGTGAGGAGGACGAGGTCTGGCAGGCAGCCGTGCCTCCTCCGGAGGTTTAGGCTCCGGTCGTTGATGCGCTGACGGGAGACGATCTGTGGGCATCGGAGCTCCGGGTCGGTCCAGGGACGGGGAGACTCTTGGTCTGGGCGAGAGGACACGAGGGACTGATTGATAGCAGGGCCGGCATCCCTTGGACTTTCTTAGCCTTGCATTCAAGACCTACCTCTTTTTTTTTTTTTTTTTTTTAAGGCAAGTTTAGCAGCTGGTCCTTTGATTTGCAAAATGAGGCTTAGTTCTAAAGAATAGGCCAAGACAGAGGGGATTCTGTAGGTTTGGGACTTGAAATTGCTTTTATCTTCCTCTTTTTGTAACTTCATTCCTTTCTTTCAGGCCAGAAGTATTTTTGTGCGCTCTTCAAAAGCGGGGCTGCTGTTGTTACTTGGGCTCCGAGAGACAGAAAGCAGAGTGCCTTAAATGTGCCATTTAAATTCAGGTCTTTTGCAAAGCTTAGAGGGAGAAAAGTGTTTGAAAAGTTTCCTACTTGGACATAATCGATCATTAGCAGGGTAAAATATGGAAATGTTCTTTTGGGGACCTTTGCTGAAGCTGAATGAAATTACAGCTGGTGTAATGCAACAGTTTAAGCTGTCAACTGTTTGAATACGGACAAAGTTTGACCGTGACAATAAAGAGTCTACAATATCCTATTTTACTAGTTTTCTAGAAGTAAAAAATATGGTTAATATTGTCCCATGTGGTTTACGTGATAAAAAGTACAGTTTAATTAAATAAAATGAGCACAACTGCAATTTTTTTGCATTATGGAAATGTTGGTCTAGCATACACTTCCCGAAGGGTACTCAAAGGATCATTTAATTTTAAAATGATTGTAGCCTTGAAATAACTTAAAAGGCACTAATATATTTAATCAAAGGAGGTAACTGGTAATAGAGAAATAAATCATTCATGCATATAAATAGCGGGGCTCCAGTAAGTGTGTAAAGCCAACAGGGAAAATATTTAGGACTAAGTTGTTTCCCCTGGCCCCTTTCTGTCCATGTCAGTGGAGCTAAAAGAGCTGATCTGTTTTGTCAAAGGCCAAATTCGGCCTTTATATATATATACACAATATATCAGGATGTACTGTCAAATATCTATACGCCTAGCCTCATGCATAATTTTTGCATGTATTATCCACACAGATTACGTATTAAGTGTTTCCTGATCTGAGAAGTTCACCGCCTCTCTAAATGTCAGAATTCAGGTTGCCTGAACAGCCTTAATTTTACCCTTTCATCTTACTCACGGAGTGGGAAATAACAAAGAAAAAGTCATATGTGGTCATACAATTAAAACGGCTTTGCTGAGACTGAGTGGAAGAAGTTATTTTATTTTTGGTATTTCTTAATTTATGACGTTACCTGACTGCTGTAAAAATGATGTACTTTTAGCAGTGCCTTTTGTGTTTGGGGTTGGTTTGTTTGTTTTAAAGGTGCAGAAAACCCCAGTTTAGCATATGCAATAGCAGGAATATGCTTGGTTTCTACCCCAGGTGTGCTGTACTGCGAGCAGGGGCAGGTACCGCTGCCGTGGTGCTGCTGCATCCACGCAAGTCCGAACGGTGGCACCGCTCTGGATTCCTGCAAGCACTGGGGTGGGACTTGGCAAAACCAAGCTCCTTTGAACTCACTTCCAGTCATTTCAGAAATACATATTTCTGTTGGTTCTTTTTAACTGTTGTTTTATGTTTTTAATATAACTATTCAACAAGATTCCTCCCAGCAGTCTGTCGCGAACAACTGGGGCTTGTGCTGTGCTCCCAGTTATTCCCAGGCAACTGAAGTTCACATCAAGTGCACTTTATGTGCGCTTAAACACCTGAAACACTCCAACCCTATAAACCTCTCGACAAAGCACCCCCCACAAACTAGTTTTTTCATCTGTAATTTGCAAAATCTCTTGGGACACAGAATCACCGGTGCATCCCCGCTGGGTTGTGGCTGGAAAAAACCCTCTCCTGGGGTCAGGAGTTTCCCCAGGCTCCGTGGCCGGGAGCAGGGCTCGCTCCCTCTGGCCAAGGGAGGGAAGAACCAATTTCTTGGCGATATGCTTCAGGGGGTCACAGCCCCTGGGATCTTCCCTTTTTGCTGACATACCTTCTCTGGGACAGCAAGTACCTGTTTTTTCCTGATACTTGTATTTATAAACTATCTGTAGCAATTCATCACAAAAAATGAGGCAGTGGGGCTATGCTCCCCATAGAAGGAAGCAGAGACAAGACAAAACTAATTTGACAAGAAGTGGTGATGCCACATCTGCCTTGGATTTTTTTTGTCGATTATCCAGAGGGTCAATTTGCTAAGTAGTTGAGCACAGATAGTCAACCTTCTTGTAGGTTTTTTAGAAACTGCCCGTTCTAGGTTATCTTTCCTCCTCGAATGAAGTTATTAAGTTAATTCAAAGATTTTCAAAGTGATTTAATGAAAAATTAATTTCTGCAAAAAAAAAAAAGATGGCAGGTCATAAATATAAGATACTTTCCATCTGTTCATGGTGCATGACTCAGTGCTACTTGCATACACCTGGATAAAAGATGAATAACCTGAAAATCATGCCAGAAGAGCTTTTTGCTGGTTGGGATCAGGCAGGCAGGCCAAGGTCGTTTAGGATTCCCATATAATATCAACTTGTTAGAAATGACATTTTAGTAGTATAACTATACCCCTGGGAGTGTTAATATGAAGGAGTAAGACTGAGGAAAAAGCTCCAGTGGCCTGAAATACGTACTCATCAAATGCCCTGGAAATTAAAGACTGATGTTCTGTTGGTGCTGCCTCGGGGAATCTGGATTTAATGTGCTCAGGGTGCACGTTGGGGCTCCCCCAGCCCTGCGCCCGCCGGGACCGTCGCTGGAGCCAGGCACCTGCCGCAGCCCCGATGTGCCGGCGTCAGCATTTATCTGCTAGAAAAGGCACTTTCATCATTCGGTGTATTTTTTTTCTGCCCAATAATTAATTCAGTTTGGTTCCCCACAGAGATGTTTCTGGGGTTCTGGTGTTTATTCTGAGGACAGGTTTGATTAGGACGGTCGGGTGGTATGAGAAACCCGGCGTCCTCCAGCTGCTCAAAGGGATGCTGAAGTGCTGTAGGAAAGCAAAAAAACTGGCTCGCGGAGAAGCAGCACTTTCTGCCGGTACCTAGCAAGGTGTAGTTCTGCATTTCATTTCTTTAGAAAACAGAAGGCAAATATATGAGGGTATTATTAGGAAAAGATTTTAGGAAAAAAGCAAAGAATCAAGTAACTAGTGATGCTGTAGAGTGCAGCTTTATTTTACTGCCTTGTGTGACACACAAGTAATATCCAGTAAGAGGCTATAAAAACCTTGCCTTTGGCTGAAAAGAGGTTTTTAAGTAATAATTTTGCAAGGAGTTTACCACCAAGTTCAGTGGGTGTCAAAAAAAAAAAAAGCCATCAGCTTTAAAATTCATTACTTCATATACTTTAGTTTTCCGTTATTTCCTCAGGTTGTTAGGGAATCAGTGCTGGTTCGTATCTTGCATTACATTTTGCAATCTCTGTATATCATTTCAGGTTACAATTACAGCTATCATCATGTCGACTTTCAGCCACATTTAGTTTTGCATCCTCCGACTTAGCTGTGTCCGGGATGATTGTAGGGCAAGCATCGTCTGTGTCTGCCCAGCTTTCAGAGCAAGAGGCCACTAACCTGGGAAATGTCCTTAAAAAAAATCCCATCCCCGTATGAATTGAGGCAGGTAAGTGCTTCTGAGAGGCTGTAAGTTCCACGTAAGTGTCGTGTTGAAAAGCTTTCCTGGCACTCTCTTACGGGGAGGAAAATCTTTTTGTCTGTCCCTCAGCTGGGAAGGGAAATTACCTTGAGAAGTGTGGATTTTAGTGGTTGTACGTAACAGTAACAATAATAATGATGGTGATGGGAATTGTGGGGAAAATAATTATAAAAGCATGCAGTGCACTGGTACACAGTACAGGGGTATGTGACACAGGCTGTGGGTGCCATGGAAAGAGCTGGGTTTCAGCTTCCTCTTCTCTGCTAAAGCTCTGCAATATCTCTGTGGGGTTTTTAATCCACCATGGCATTCCTCTCGAGGGAAGGTACAATTCTGTGTTCTCCTATTTTTAAATAAATGGTAGTTGGTTGAATGAGAAAGCAACTTCATAGGTAGAAATCAAGCAATTCCCTAAAAGAGCCACAGGAAGTTGTTTCCTGCACATCCATCCCATTTCTTACGGTAGCATTCCTAAATTTGGGGATGTTGTTATAAAATCTCAAGGCTGTGGATGCCACTACAACCTGGTCTCAATGACCAGCCCATTTTCTGGGCTCTCCTGTACGTGAAGCATGTTTACTTGCTGCGCAGCAAACAAAACCAACGCAAACCTGTCTCACAAACCCTTTGCTAGACATTATCTCTGTGTTTGAAGATGAGTGTGTAGCAGGTCCTGTGCTCCAAAGTGTGGGAAAATGTTATTCTTACTGGCATACTGTGTGTGGGAGG